>JASDQU010193365.1:9670-19903 GCA_032191745.1 Picea mariana | reverse complement strand
TGTGTAAATGAAATACTGTTGCATGTTATGGTTGTTAATGGTAACAGTAACTTATATATTTTACTCTGCGAATTAAGCGTGTTTAATCCCGGTTAAATGCATTTGTTTTTAAATCCATGTAATGAATGGTGAAACGAGAGGTTAGTGTGAACCCGGGTAGTGAATAGGTACACTACAGGTTAATTGCTTACTTGTCTATTCTTGCTTTGATAGTGTAGTTGCTTGTCTATTTTCTTGCTTTCATAGGATAGTTGCTTATTGGATTTAAGTAGGCTAGTTGAAGTAGTTTGTTGTTGTTATTTGCTTATTAGATGAATAATTTGTCTTTGCTTATTGTTATGCTTAAATAGTTTGTTTTTGCTTATTTTTGAACTAGTTTTCTTTAGGTAGGGTTTTCATTTTCTTTCCTAGAACTATCCATCGATCATTCATTCAAAGGTTGCTTAGGGCACACGGTTTGAGTTTCTTAGTAGAGTTTGATCATTAGTAGTCTTTGCTTGAGTAGATTAGCCCTTAGATAGCCACTTCCTTAGCTACACTATACTACTACCAATCCTTCTACCTTGGCATATATTTTTCTACAACTCTAAGTTTACTTACCCCGGGTTGACATTTTGATTGAGGGTTTTTAGTGTGTTTTTAGTGGATATAGAACACCCATCATTTTTGGTGTCGTTGTCGGGGAGTTGTCTCAAGGTAGGAAATAGTTAGGAAATAGATTACTTCTAGACCTTAGCATTAGTTTGGTGGCGGGGGAACTTTAAGACGAGAGGTAAGAACGTGCGCATGTGCTATAGCAGGTTCCCCCAAACCCAATGGTAGTTTTTCCTTTTGTTTTTGTTTACTTTCATGAATAGACCTAGAGACCCAAAAGGTAGATATGTTAAATCTAAATCAGATCTTTCAACCAAGGTTCCTTCCAACCTTTTTGGGGGAAGGAACGTTCCACTCATAAATTCTCCAGACTGATACTGAAAAACAGGAGCTAGCTCAACCCAAAGAGCTAAAGCAGTCTCTAAAGAGACTAAAACAAGGAGCACTATAGAACAAGATATTGAAGCATCAATAACAGTGAGACAGGAGGCAAGACCACTCGAGCCTTCTGCAGAACCAAACAATACAACCTTTGTTTTCTTACCACCATCAGGAGATCCTAACTTTGTGGACATCATCTTTGTGTGAACCAAGTTTTATCAAATGACAAGATGAATTCGAAGGTGAATATTAGTTTGGAAGAACTCTCTCAAATCCTAGCAACAGCTGGGATCTCTTCTTTTCAGGAATAACACATCTTGACAATAGTCAAGAACTTATCTACCTCTCCGTAAATATTAGAAGAATCAGGGTCCTATGAGCTACAAAATGATTTTCTTCGCCAAAATGCGAAGGAAGCTGAAAAATTATGGACTACATCTAGTGGAGAGAATTCATTAAGACCTAAGATTAAGGAGTTCTCAACATCCATCTCAGTAGATCCTTTATGTACTTCAAAAATCAGTCATCCAGAAGAAGAGGATCTGCATAGCATGATGAAGGAGAGCATAGAAATTATTGTTGATGAACATCAAGATTACATTGAAATTTGGTTTCAAGAGGTCATCAGGCCACAATACTATTCTCTTCTTCAACACCTTCTGATGCCCAAACAAGTAGGTTGGTTGGTTTTTCATATCCAGGTAATCACTGCGATAAATTTTTCATATATGGATATGAGTATGTTTCTTATCTTGCTCCGCACATGGTTACATTGGAAGAGTTCTTACACTTGAATAAAGATTTTCCCTTTCTTTTTAGGTAGGGTAGGATAGTAAATAAAAAGTTGCATGTTGTTAGTTTAGCTTAAAGTCTAATGCAGCCTCATTTTACATTTTATTTTAATACAATAACTATGGGATACATGTTCCAGTGACTTGAACTCATTGATCTCATTAGTCTTTGATATTTTAGAGTGTGGTTTTTTCTAGAGACTTTTGTAGGTATTTATTTCACCAGGAGTAGACAGTTTCAAGGAAATATAAAAGAAGGATTCTTCTTCGAAACATTGCTATACTTGAACCTTGTTGTCTGCTAAGCATCAAATGAATAATGACTTGTTGTAGTTAGCCATGTTTTTGCAAAAATAATTCATCTTCTTTTTCTCAAGGCATATTAAGAAGCAGTTGCTCTTGAAAACCTTCGCCACTATATAAGGAAGTGACACTGTAACCATCAAGCTTAGAGGTCTCTCGTACAGTTTCTCCAAGAAACCTGAGTAAGTGAGTAACGTATCTTTATTAAAGAGTAACAAGGAGGTCTGATTAGCGGTCAGTCATGGAAACATCACAAAAACTTACAAAAGAAGAAAGTGAGTTGAGCCTAGATATACCTTTCTGTTCTTTCTCAATGGTACCATCCACTACACACTAAATAGCTTGATTATATCATATCTTTAGATAGGCCACGTCTCCTTAAGTACCCCCTACATCGGGAAAATCACTAAAGAATATATATAATGGAAAGTCATCCTCTAACATAAATACCATCCTAATAAAAAGAAAGAAAAAGTTGTTTTCAGAGTTGTCCCCCCCCATCTTCTTGCATAAAGAAATCATATATTAAAATCTTAAAAGATGGAGGGCAAGTCTCTGAGAGTGTAAGAGGATAACCCGCCGGGATACTGAACAGGTCTGCTGGCAGCGGCTACCGGCCTATGGTATGACTAGGTAAACCCGCCGGGATACTGAACAGGTCTGCTGGCAGCGGCTACCGGCCTGTGGTATGACTAGGTAAACCCGTCGGAGTACTGAACAGTCTTTCTGGCAGCGGGGCATTCTACCTAGCGAGGATGGTAATCTGATAAAAAATAAATAATAAATTTAAACTTGTCATGATGTAGGACATTACTTGTAGACAAAGCTGACATGAAGTATGTATGGTTAAGCTAAGGTTAATGAACTCCATAAACTTTCTATTGGGAACTAACTCTGAGACTGTCTTGAAACTCTCTTGCCTACCTCTTCTTATCTATATATAGGATCTTTTATCCTATAGGTGGGGCCATCTTCTAACCGTCTCGTCAGACCAATCGATGAAATTTATCTTTACACTTTACAAATTATAAATCTTCAGCTATCGGGAGAACTAACTGGTTTCCTATACTTTTGATTGTGAGGTGTCACAATACTTAGGTGTGGGGGAGGGGTTCATGAGTTGACAAATGATAACATTGCCTAGAAGAAGTAAATCTTTGTAAAAATTTATGTGTATTGTTTTCATGATATAGGCTATTACATCAGCAGCCATTTTATTTTTGAAATGCTAATTCCATGTGTGTTATAAAATTTTGTACATCGCCTTAACAGATCACTTAATTGATTTATTGTCATTACAAACTATTCATTATAGAGTTATGATTACATGCCTTATAAAATGCGAGATAGAGGAACGGATTGTGTGAGCACGATGGGAAAACAGATAATAATGGAACACTCTTATCTTGCCTCTGTTCCTATTTACTGTATTCGTGGTCTCTGAGGAATCAATTGCCTCAGCCACAAATCTCCTAAGAGTTGGAGACCGTTGGTTTAAACACCACCAGTTGCCAAGAGCAAGCTATAACAGGGTTTTCAAACCCAAATTTTAGAACATCTCTAGAGCTAAGGGATACTCCAAAGAGTGGATAAAAGAGGAGCTAATTTAACCCCCCTCTCAAAAGAGTAAAGACCTATTTCTAATTCATGGCAAGAGGACGTGCCATATCTTCGATCTTGGGGGAGTTTCCTGAGCAAAAATAATGCTAAGCATAGCCCATTTGTATAGCAAAACCCATGAGAAGAGGAAGTAGGATTTATGTCAAAATTTTGTCATACTGTCTTTTTACAATGTCTTGACATATTATATCAACAGTTGTTTGTATTAGTATGCTAAATTATATACTGCTAAAATAATTGTGTATGGTATAAGCTTGCTTTTCATTTTTATGTTTATTCTATAGAAGATTGCTTATACTTAACTACTCTTTGTGACAAATACAGAGTGATAACAACTGCTAAATACTTATTGCCATCTGTATTACAAGCTTATGAAAAGAGGAACGTTTGAATTTTTACAGATCGATGAAAGGAAATAAAAATTATCCTATTCATCATGCCTACCAGTACAAACCAAGCCTTTTGTTAGTATTTGTCAGTCTGTCAGTCACTCGTGATCAAGTTTTCTCTTTCATGTGATTGATAGGGTTATTAGGTCAAATTGTTATATTTTCAAAATAAAATTCTCAAATAAAATTTGACATCTCTTGGTTGTAAAATTGTCATTGGTGTGTCTAGGTTTCAATACTAATCCCTCCACTCATCCAAGGTCATAAATATTCATCATGGTCATATCATCATTCCTTGTCATAAATTTTCAAATGATTGTCTTGGTCAAAGTTCTACTTCAAAATTGGTTTCTGAATTAAGGAAGATGAATTTGACAAAAGTGAAAGATTTTTTTGTCAATAATAGACCAAGAAACAAAAACCTCCTTCATTTTATGCATAGGTGTTATTATTTGAGAGAAATTCCCCAAATACAGTCGCTATAGGAGGGTTTCTACACATTTGGACAACTTGACTTGAAGTCAGTTTTTCAGAGGTTTGGAGAAGGCATTTGCAGTGATTGATGGTTCCATTGTGTAGAAGAAATCATAAACTTTCCAACCATACCATTTTCAGCCCAAAAATCCTCCGGGAAGACCTCCAAAATCCCTCTCAAAGACCATGTTGCACTTCTGTTGAGAGCATGTTGCGCTTCTGCAAGTTTTGAGTAACCAACTTCAAGTTGGGATTCTGAAAAAATGGGAAAGTAATTTTGAAACCTAGAGGAGTTTGTTGTTCATAACATACCAAAACACAATAACCTCTCTCAAGTTTTGAATATACGTTATTGTTTGGGATATATTCAATCATCTTAGAGGCCTAGTTTTTCAGAAAATAAAACACTATGTTTTTCCTGTTTTAGTCATGTTTTTTTTTTGTGTTTTCATAACAACTGGAAGTGAAGTTTAGAAAACCAAGAGAGGTTTTATCAAGGAAATATTCAAAAACAAAAACCTATCTCAGTTTTTACACAGGAGTTATTTTCTTGTAGTTACAGGTGTCACTTTGATACCTATTTTTCACAAGTTCGCCAGGCCAGAATTGTTGCGCTTATGGGAAGTCACTTTTGGAACTAATTTTGCAGAGGTAAAATTGTTGTTTTGCATGGTTTAAAGGATCAAGGATATAATATACATCTCAAGGCTTCCTCACATTTCATCAACAGCCTCCAAAAAAAACTCCAAACCCTTCAATTCAAACTTAGAGAGAATGAAACACTGAGTTGTTATTTACATCATGATAACGTTGTCCTACAAGCCAAGATGAATTCTCTACAGCGTTAGGTTGATGATATTACTGCCACCAATAATAGTCTATGGATGCAATTGAAACACCACAAAAATCCTGAGTCAAAATCCCTCGGGCAAGAGGGAGAAGCTTCTAAAGCTAATCCACCCCCTCCTTCGCAAGTTTAGTCATGAAGGGCAATTTTTTTTTGTTTGCAGCGGGACCTGTAAAATCTTAGGTGTGGGGGTAATGTTGGGCCCGAGATATTATCGATTTTATGACAGTAATTAGATACTTTTGTTGAATGTATATATGTGTTTTTCATGTTTTGGAGAAGCTTTTTGAAGAATTTTGTGCCAAAACGCTATGATCTACACCAGGTATGCATAACTCGTGTTTTATGTCGATCTTGAGTATAATTCATTGTGTTTTTATGTTTCCAAGAATCTAATTCGTGTTTTTTGGTGTCACAAGGCAAAATCGCATCATATTTCTTCTTCCGGCACTCAGTCCAACACTCCATCCGATACCCGATCCGACACTCCATCCGACACTCTTTCCTACACAAAAATTATGGGCGACTTGGCGGTTATGGTATTGGCAGCCAGCGATGGGCGAATCGGGAACATGGGTTTTTCTCGTGCTTTCCCCCTTCAGCTACTGAACTCTTGACAACTCGGTTTGGGTTGTTGAGCAGGGCGATTATTGGCTCCCTCCATTTCGGCAGTTAGGGCACCATTAATGTAATTTGTTGTTTTTAGAAGTGGTTTGACCCTCTAGTGGTCGACCACTTGGTATATAAAGCTTATAAATACCACCATGGTGGTCATACAATAGAAGGGAGGAAGTGAAGAAGTCGTGTGTTAGAGGGAAAAGACAATTTCCCTTTGTTCTACCATTTTCATTTTGCCAGAATTGTGTAAAACCTGTGTTTTC
Source organism: Picea mariana (assembly GCA_032191745.1). NCBI lineage: Eukaryota > Viridiplantae > Streptophyta > Pinopsida > Pinales > Pinaceae > Picea > Picea mariana. The sequence goes on along the minus strand of JASDQU010193365.1, from coordinate 13,623 downwards.
AGTTTTAATGGTGAATTTGTGTTGTTGAAGTTCGTGGTGTGCCTTTGAAGAGTAACCACGACTGTTGGGGGGGGCACCAACAGTCTGGGTAACTATTCTATGAATTTGCTTGTAGATTAAGTAGCATAAATGTCTTTTTATTTTATTTACTGTACATGAAATGTTATTTTACTTCTTTGTTATATTTGTTGTTTATGATTTAATTGTTTTAATTTAGTTTTGCAGGTTATTATGAGGAATCTTGTTAATATGAAATGACTTTGTAGATGATAGGAACAAGCTTGCAAGCTTAGGGACTAACCGTGTGTATAGTTAGATGATAAATTAAGTTTTCTTTTATGCTGGAATAGATGATAAAAACAGAGTTTTAGAATAGATTTTTAATTCGTGATTTCTTTGACAGGGCTTCGGTGGATGGATAATGTTGGTTTTAGTTTTCAATTTTAGATTGATTATCTAATTGTTGTTTAAGTTTTTCTCATTTAATTTTCCATTTAGTTTTCTCAATTGCTTACTTACCTTATGCTGGAATAGTATTTAAATTTCTGTTTTGTGAGTATTTTCCTTCTTTTTGCAATTTGAATTATTAAATAGAACTAGTTTAGTTTCCTTCATGCAATTTCTTTCTTAGATCTAGGTTGCAATTTCAATTTGTAGTCAATGATTGAATTTAGTTATGAGTTTTCTTATATTAGTATATAATGCATTTGAATTTCATAGATTAGAAGATAGTTTCCTTGCTTTCATAGATTAGAAGATAGTTTTCTTGCTTTCATAGATTAGAAGATAGTTTTATTGCTGTTGTAGGATAGATAGTCTCCTTTCTTTGGTAGATTAAATGATAGTTTGTTTATCATAGAGATTAGTTGTTAATTGCTTTTATCATCATAATGCTTTCAATTTGGTAGATTTCCTTTTGTAAATTAGAAATAGTTGTGAAGATTAGTTTAAGAATAGAGTTCACTTGTTTCTTAATTTAATTAGTTGCTTATTGATTAGTTTACTTGTTGTAGAAGTCATCTTAGGTTAGTTAGATGTTTACTTGCTTTAATATGTTAGTTTTTTACTTGTCTATTCTTGCTTTGATAGTGTAGTTGATTGTCTATTTTCTTGCTTTCATAGGATAGTTGCTTATTGGATTTAAGTAGGCCAGTTGAAGCAGTTTGTTGTTGTTATTTGCTTATTAGATGAATAGTTTGCCTTTGCTTATTGTTATGCTTAAATAGTTTTCTTTTTCTTATTGTTGAACTAGTTTGCTTTAGGTAGGATTTTCATTTTCTTTCCTAGAACTATCCATCGATCCTTCGTTCAAAGGTTGCTTAGGGCACACAGTTTGAGTTGCTTAGTAGAGTTTGATCATCAGTAGTCTTTGTGTGAGTAGTTAGCCCTTATATAGCCACTTCCTTAGCTAGACTATACTACTACCAATCCTTCTACCTTGGCATATATTTTGCTACAACTCTAAGTTTACTTACCCCGGGTTGACAATTTAATTGAGGGTTTTTAGTGCATATAGAACACCCATCAACAACTTATTCTTTGTTTATCTCTTCCTTCATACATACATTTATATATGATGGGAATGGTTTAAGCTCCTACTATTTCCATGGCTTAACAAAATTGTTCCTTTGATTTTGACACACTATTTCCATGGCTTAACAAAATTGTTCCTTTGATTTTGACACACATTAGTGGACAAATGTAAGAGTTCTTTCATTAGTGGACATTAGTGGAGATTATCAATACAAATAGTACAAAAGTAAGAGTTCTTTCATTTCTCAACTAAACAACCATTTTTTTATTTTCTCATTTTTAATATAGTGTAAATCCCTTGTTCCAAGTACTATGGATTAATGGATTAATTACTTGGCTTTGAGCTATCAATATCATTCATTGAAATATTCTGGAAGAAATTACTAAAGGCACACGTAAATCAAAGTTTATATTAAATGAAACATGCATAAAAGACAATTTTTGGCAAAATAAATTGTTCCATAAACGAGGGACTTATAGCCCACTCATGTCACCAACATAGATGTATGCGGAAATAAGATTCTATTCTCTAATGTCAATGCAATTATGAATGCACATATTCTCAGTTTATTATCACTACTATGAGTGCAAATATTATGAGTTCGTTATGAAAATATTATTTATATTTGAGATCGAATTTGTTGGCAATTTGTGTCCAATCTCCAAGCGTAATCTGTTCCAGATCAGAGAGTCGTCATGCAGTTAATTCACTGGCGTTGCAATGGTTCCGTGAAGAGATATGTTGTTGCTGAAATAAATAATGGTTGTTGATTTGTAAGGGAGTGAATACCATCTCCAAAATGGGTTGGTGTATAAGTAAGGAAAGCTATGCATATCACAAGATAGAAGAATTCAATTGATGAGAGAAGTTCACACTTCAAGGATAGCTGAGCATTTTTGCATGACAAAGATAGCGGAAAATTTGTAGAGGTATGTTTATTGGCCATGGATGCAAGTGTGGGTGGTGATATTTGTTAGGGGTTGTGTTCTTTGCAATTCTAGCAAGCCTAACAATGGAAAATGTGTGTTGTACATGCCACTGAACATATCAAACAAACCTTGGGAAAGTATCTCCATGGACTTTGTTAAAGGTTTGCATACATCATAGAGAGCCCATGATTACTTGTTTGTGATTGTGGATTGATTTAGTAAAAGGTGTGTGCTCATTCCTTTCAACAATACTATCACAAGATAGGAATCAACCAATTTATTCTTCACTCATTTGTGGGTACACTTTGGACTATTGAGCTCCACTATATCTAATCATGATTATAGGTTTTTAGGAAAATTTTGGACAACACTACAGGAAAAGAAGGATACCAAGTTAAAGTATTCTATTGTGTTTCATTGCCAAATCAAAGAAATTGAAGTTTTCAACCAAACTTTGGTACAATTTCTCAGAAATAGCAAGCATTCAAAAACATGGGGGATGGATAACTCATTTTCATTCAACACTCTTATAATAGAGCACTCCATTCTTCTACAAATAAATATCCCTTTGAAACTTTCTACAACTATTTACCCCCATTATGTTTTGATATTATGTATGGACAACAAAATAAAGAAGAACTAGAGGTGCAAGGGGAAGTGAGGAAGGGTGAGTGGTTCATGGAAAGGATTTGAAAAATACACTTGAAAGTGCAAAAACAACTTGAGAAAATCCAACAACATTATAGAGCCATACATGAAAAATATAGAGAAGATCACAAATGATGCATTAGAGACAAGGTGTGGATTTATCTCTATGAGGAGTAGCCAAGAAACTTCCTCCATATATGTAGATTAATTTAGTGGACAGTCCTGTGTAGTTGAGGTTGTTATATCCTTCCATGCTAGATGAAGAATAATAAATTTAGGTGCTTCCCACCATAGAAGACTTTGCACCACACATATTTGAAGAATTGCAAGAGGATACAATTTTGTGGAGAAAATATCAAGTGGCTCACAGAGGATGGAAAGAGATATGAAAAACTAGCCTTAAAGAACAAACACCAAGGTAGAAAAAATGGTATGAGAGGAACCAAGTGGCAATCAAGTTCCCTCATCTTTCCTTGGAATCTTTTGGGGACCAAAATCCTCCCAATGGAGATATTTTATCAAAAATGGATATGAAATAAACATCAAATGGTTGAAATTAGATCAAAACAAAGCAATCAACAAATCAAAATTTATTTTCTATAGAAGTAAATTTATTTGGCTACAAAAACAAAATTTGTGGCTACAAAAGATGATGAAGAGGAATGAGGTTGTAGTTGACAGTGTGAAGGGCCCCATGCTATCTCAACTAGCCACCACTCACCCATAAGGTGTCATGCTACCAATGTAATAACCAAAGTTAAAAGAATACAAGAACAAGGGAACCCTGAAACGAAATGGTGCCAACAAAAATATGAAATGAGAGAGAGAGAGAACAAGGGAAC
>JASDQU010193364.1:0-13238 GCA_032191745.1 Picea mariana | reverse complement strand
TCTGAGTCAATCACGGATCCTCATTAGTAACATCGAGAGCTTTCATTTTAATTAATAATATGCATATATTTAATACCTACTCCCAAAAGTAGGTTTTGAAATGATGGATATAGGATTCAAAAGGGTGAATCGAGAGCTTTCATTTTAAGGCATCAAACGACATTTTTGGGGATTTGTAACCTTCGCATGTAAAAGTTATGCCTCCCGAAATTTGACCTATCGTGTTAACTATCATGGTACGAGAGGATACCACATTAGCCCCCATTACGCATGCATATGGGGATAGCCATGTGAGGTGTTTCGAGAAGATTCTAGAAGGTTCAAAACCCTACCACAATTGAGGGTTGAGGATGTAAAAGACTTATCCCTAGATGACTATCGAGCTATGTTAAGAATTAAGCCACTAGGAGGAGAAGGGGGTTTCATTCTTTTACATCGTATCTTCTTCCATAGCTAAGAAAATAATATGAGAGTGGTATTCTATTAGCATAACAAAGGAGAAGAGATTTTGTAGCATTCATATAGGCCACAGGTAAAAAAGAACTCGATAGAGAGTGCCTCTTTCTTTGTACTTCCATTAGTTGTTTATGAAAGCAAAGAGAGCATATCAACATCACCTTCTAGCTAGGTTTTCTCTTGTATTGAGTTTTCCAGGTCATATCTTGTGTTTATTTGTGGATGATTTGAATGTGTTTTCCTTTTCTCTATTTTTTTGCATTTTATCTATTTTGTTGCTAACTAAATATTCTGGAGATCTAAATCAAATTAACCTTAATAGTAAATATTTTAGTATTTTATTAGATATATTGTGATGAATTCTTCTAGTGGAATATCCATGGAAGTTTACACATCATATTGGTATTCGAGAAAGATTTTTTTTGGGGTATTTGTGGGAAGTTGTAGGATTCAGGAATCAGATTAAGGATAGGTCACAGAAACCATGGACACGACAGATAAGTTTGTTCATATTAAACCTCGATATCTATCATAAGAGAGATTTGAGCAGTTGGAAGCACAAGTTGTTGACATTAGTTGCAATATGAACCTCCTCATCATGGCTCTAGTAAGAAATATCGGACCATTTGGAGATGATGGAGGTTGTAACTTAGAGAATAGATCAGAGGGGAAATCGAAAGATGATGAAGACTCTGGAAAGGAATCGCAGAATAAATTTGAGAAAGAGAAGCCAAGTTCGAGTGTCGTGGACCCTTCACAATCCCTATTCAAGATGGAAGCAAAAGTGGACATAAATCCATACATAAGTGAGATCAATGCATTAAAATTAAACCATTGGTTGCAACAACTACAAGTTTATTTTAGTATTCACCATATAGATGAAGAGTGGGAGATTAAATTTTCTAGATTGAAGTTAGAGGGCCATGCTTTAACTTGGTGGGAAATCCATACCTAAACACTTAAGCTGGAGGGTGATCTGCTAGTAACTAGGTGGGATGACTTCAAAACCCTTATTAAGTCCCAATTTTACCCTATCAGGTATGTAGAGGACCAATGTTTCTAGTGGCACTACTTCAGGAAAAGGAAAGGGCAGAGTGTACAGGAGTACACCATTGAGTTGAGAAAGATGGCCATCATGCTATGTATCTCTCCCAAGAAACTAGATGTACTCCTCAAGTATCAGGGGGGTTTACACAGTGATCTATGATAGTAAGTAATTCTATTCAAGCAAAGGAAGGTGGATGAGGCATGTGTACAAGAACAATACCTGGAAAACATATGACAAAATAAGGGGAAACCAAGTGGTTCAATGCTAAAAGAGCACTAGGAAGCTTCCAAGGAGGGAAAGAAGAATTGGAAAGGGGGAAAAGATAAGAAAACAACAACAACTGCACAATAGAGTAAAGATCCCAACAACCATTGCAATCATTGCAACATTAATGGCCACACTGAGGAGAAATGATGGAAACTACATCTAGAGTTGAACCCAAAGAACTGTAAGAAGCACACAAAGAAAAACAAAATTCTAGCCAAAGATTTAAGAAATTAGGTTGAAAGTAGCTTGTATGTGGATGACAATATTGTCTGCACATATGTGTGGAATTAGGTGAATCTAAGTAGCCTTTATCACTAGGAAGAGAAGGAGGTGACCAAGCTCTTCCACATCAATATTCAGGTCAAGAAGACTAAGATAGATCATACGTTTGACTCTGGTCCACAGACTAATATCATAGTAACAAACCTGGTCAGTAAGATTGGATTGGAAGTTCACAATCATCCTAGCCCCTATCCATTGGGTTGGGTAAACAAGGATGCATACATAAAGGTAATGAATCAGTGTAAGATTAAATTTGTTGTAAGTGTTGATTTTATTGATGAAGTGGAATTGGACGTAGTACCCCTTGATGTAGGTGGAGTAGTGTTTGGAAGCCCCTACATTTATATGAGGGATGCAATATTCATGTGGAGACTCAACCAATACCAACCGATCAAGGATGGGAAGTCCTACATCATCAACATGCATAAAGGAAAGTCAAATATCTCGCTGGTAATTGTCAACCAAGGTAAGAAATTGACTAGTTCTAGTAAGAAATATAATTTACTTTTCTTAAGAGAAAATCAGTCTGATGATGATTCCATGAGATTGAAGGCATCCCTAGAGGGGTGTACTAAAGAGAATAAAAAACAGTTGGAGGAGTTGCTACAAAAATACAAAGGAGTATTCCATGAGCCTAAAGGTCTACCAACAAAGAGGGAAGTGGAGCATGAAATACAATTGCTGCCATACTCCCCATTTCTAAATATTGGGTTGTATAGACAGTTTGTTCTGGAAGTGAATAAAGTGAAGAATAAATTGGAGCAATTTTTGGAGTAGGGTGTAATTCAACCAAGTACCTAACCTTGTGGGTCACCTATCAAAATTGTCCCCAAGAGGGATGGGAATTGGATAATGTCTATCGATTACAGGGCATTGAACAAGATTATACTGAAGAATCGGTACCGCCCACCAAGGATCAATGATTTATTGGACCAGTTGCAGCATGCTAAGTACTGCACTAAGATAGATTTGAAATCAAGATATCACCAGGTGTGGTTCGAAGAAGAAGATACTTAGGAGAATTCCTGCAACACAGGGAAAGGTTTGTATGAGTGGTTGGTTATGCCATTTGGTTTATTCAATGCACCAACTTCATTTATGAGACTAATAAATGATGGTTTATTCCCTTATCTAGATTCATTTTTTATTGTCTATTTGGATGATATACTTGTTTATAGTGCTACCTAGGAGGAGCACATGTCACATCTTAGTCAGGTGTTAGAGACTCTAAAAAAGAACTAGTTGCTGATTAATCTCAATAAATGCGAGTTTTCTCAGTCGTGTTTGGTGTATTTGGGGTATCTAATCAATGGAGGGGAGCCACCATGGAGGACATCATGAATTGGCCAATTCCTACAAATTTAGGTGAAGTTAGGAGTTTTTTGGTGCCGCACAATTCTTGTAGAAGTTCATAGATTCATTTTTAGCGGTAGATGAACCACTCCATGCCATAATAACCAATGGTAATAGTTTGCAATGGGGAGAGAATCAAGAAAATACCTTTGGTGAGATTAAAATATAGATCACTCGAGCACCAATGCTTGCATTACCAAAGTCGCATAAGCCTTTTGAAGTGGAGACAAATGAAAGTGGGTATGCCATGGGAGAAATATCGATGGAGGGAGGAAGGCCCATTTTCTATCATTATGAAGTATTTCATGGGGAGGTTCTCAACTACCCTACCTATGACAAGGATCTCTATGCCTTGGTACAAGCTTTCAAAAAGTGGAAGCACTATTGGATGGGTAAGGATATCATCATCCACACAGATCACCAACCACTATAGTATTTGTAGGCCCATAGTATGCTACAAAAAACAACGCATTACAAGTGGATGGGGTTTTTACAACAATTTCATTTGGTCGTAAAGTATAAGAAGGGTAGAAAAAATTAGTTATCATACATGCTTTTCCTCATGATGGATCCTTTTCCTCATGATGCATACAAAGAGGCATACAGAAAAGATGGGGACTTCAAGGAGGTGTTTCTGTAGCTACAAGGCCAAATTCATATAGAAGAAGTTGATGGAAAGACTCACTATCATTTCCAAAATGGTTTACTCTACAAGATCAAAAAGCTACATGTTCCTAAATATGGACGATTGTAGCTTATAATAAAGGCTCACACCTCCAATGTTGTAGTACATTTTAGTGTTGGAAAGACAGTTTCCAACTTACAAAGGTATGTGTATTGGCCTAGAATGTAAGAAGATGTAGCAGGGTATATTAGAGGATGTATACTTTGTTGTACCAACAATCCCATCAATAGGAAGCAAGGTATTTACCATCCCTTACCTATACCCAATCAACCTTGGGAAAGCATTTCCATGGATTTTGTGGGAGGTTTACCAAAAATTAGGAAGGGACATGACTATCTATTTGTGGTAGTTGAAAGGTTCAACAACATTTACATTCTCATGCCTTGTAAAAAGACCATCAATGGACAAGAAGTAGAAAATAAGTTCTTTAAAGAGGTCTGGGTGCACTTTGGGATGCCAAGGAGAATCATATAAAATAGGGATACTATATTTCTCAGTGTATTTTGGACTACATTGTGGGAGAATATGGACACTATGTTGAAAATGTACACAACATTCCATACAAATATAAATGGGTAGAAATAAGTAGTCAACAAGACTTTGGTTCAGCTTTTCAGGGGTTACAATCAGAAGCATCCAAAGATATGGGATGGAAATTTGATCTATATAAAACACTCTTATAACAAATTTGTCCACACTTATACCGATAAGTCCCCTTTTGAAACTTTCTTTGGGTATTTTCCACCTTCACCCTTACATGTTGTATATGGAAAACAACAAGGAGTGAGGGACAACCTCACAAGAGATGCATTAAATAAATAAAAAATTGTTGAGAAGATCGAGCAGGTCTATTTGAAAGTACAGGATACACTGAAGAAGTCATATGAAAAGTACAAGGCTAGACATGACCAACACAGAACCGAGAAAAAAATTAGAGTGGGAATAAAATATGGTTGTAGTTAAATAAGGAAAGGCTATAGGTCCTGGTAACAAGTTCACGACTCTATGTTATGGTCCTTTTGAGGTATTGGAAAAGGTGGGAGATAACACCTATAGACTCAATCTACCCCCATACATGCGCATTTACTCAGTACTTAATGCGAAGAATCTCAAACTATACGAGCATTCCATGCTAGATGAGGAGGAGGAGAAGGTCCTACCTTCCATAGAGGACTAAGCACCAGATGCTTAGGAAGAGTTAACAAAGGACAAAGTTTTATAGAAGTGGTCCAAAACTATAAGACATGGGAAACATGGGTTTTGGTAGATTGGGTTGAAAGGACAATTTCCAGGAAAATCAAAGTGGTACTCGAAAGAGAAGGTAGAGGAACAATTTCCTCACCTCATTCAATAAATCTTTTAGGGACCAAAATCCTCCATAAATGGGGAGGTTTTATCTAGATTTGATCATTACATTGTTTGTCATCTATATCGATCCTTTTAGAGTGGAAAAATTGGAGGAATAAGTTTGCAAGGAAATTTTAGTGGTAGGTCCCATTTTGGAAAATTGGGGTCTGAAACCTTTCAGTGCCATTTTTAGGCATGAAATGACATTTTTGCGGGTTAAGACTTTACCAACATAAATTATACCTTGTGATGTTATTCTACACATCGAGAAATTTATAATGGTGCAAAATGACATCAATCAGAGTTTGCATGAAAAGGGTATGCCTCCCACAAATTGACATATTGTGTTGACCACCATGTTATGAAAGGATTCCATGCCAACCCCCATTACTCATGCATATGGGGCTAGCCAAGTGAGGTGTTTTGAGAATATTCTAGAGGGTTCAAAACCCTACCACAATTGAGGGTCGATGAAGTCAAAAACCAATCCCTAAATGGCTATTGGGTTATGTTAAAAATTGGGCCACTATGAGGAGAAGGAGTTTCCATTATTTTTCATTGTATCTTGATCCATAGCTGAGAAAACATATGAGAGTGGTATTCTGTGAAAATAACAGAGGAGGATAGATTCTCTAGCAAGCATAAGAAAATGTTGTATGCAACCTCAACAATGGATAAGGGCATGGCCATGCTAAGGTTCCCTATCCCTTCCATCAAAGCTGATAGGGAAGGTAAAATCCATGGGTCTTTTTAAAAGACGTCACTTTAAAAATTGCTTCCTTCATTTGGTCGGCAACAATTGAAATAAACCTTACATCATTGGAAGGCGATGAATAATAAAAAATTCCCATTGTTACATAAAAATCCCCCTGCAGATAGGTGGATCTTCCCTCATATTCTAAACCCCTAATATTGAGACATAAAGATGCAAATGGACATTAACATCCCTTTGAGATTTTCTTAACTACTGAAAAGAGAGAAGGAGGAAAGGTGATCGTACCTATGTTCGGTGTTTTTCCTCGCTACTCCAATTTGAGTTTGATCTCCAAACTCGTTCTCACAGCTTGATAGCTGCAAACCACAGACAACAAAGAGACATAAGGAAAATCCTACTCTAGCATACTAGATTAAAAAAATTCATCTACAGTAGACAAGCATATGTAAAGATACATAAACTAGAAGGAAATAGGCCAAGCATATATTAATGAGAACATTAAAAAGACACTTACAATCTGTAGATGAAGTTGCAACATCCTCTCCAAGTCCTATTTGTCCAACCCTTACATGATGCTCCCAATATCATAAGTTTGATATCCAAAAGATTCCTCCCAAGATCATAAGTTTGATACCTCTAATTTGCCTCTATTTCTCCATGGACAGTTCTCATTATATAGGATTTGGAGGCTTAACCACCATGGAGAGGATCACTCATTAGATCCACTAAAATGGGATCTCCAAGATATTTAGGGAGAAAATATCTCTTAAGGATTTTAGGGAGGAAATATCTCTCAAGGATTTTAAGGACGAAATATTTCAACCATCCATGAGATCCTCAACCTCCCCTAAAAATTAGGAAATTGAATGTGAGGTGGATTATCACACTAAATTAATTTCTTTTTCATGAATATTAATAATAATTCATGTGCACATAGTTTTTTGACCTTCATATAATATATTTCTCATCCACATTGACTAGGGATTGTGACATATGTTATGCCATGGTGTCAAGGTGTATGCGACACTTAGGAAGGTGCATATGACACTTTTACGACACTTGCGACACTTAGGGAGAGGTACCTAGGTGTGGAAATTTGATGTGTAACACCCATCAACGACAAAACAAATATGACACCTAAGTTGACAGTGCCAAGATTCGGGTTATCAATCATCGGGACCATGGAAGCCCCCGATGAAGGGTTAGGATGAGAGAAGGACAAATGCTCGATGGTTATAATCTGACTCTTGTGTGGAAAACATAAGACCCCAAAAAAAGTGGCTATAACCGCATGCATTGCATAAGTCCAACTCCGTCCTAATAGAAGATCGAAGTGGAGAGGCGCATCAACTAATTCAACCTCGACACACACAGTTTTACCCTCTAACTACATGGGGAAAGAAGGAATTATAACGTGAGGTCTAAATGATCAACCATCAAAATCCATAAACAATGTAGGAAACAAAGACAACTCAGGCTGGCCAATGTCCTTCCAACATGCCAACAACATCACGCAAGTCGAGGAACCCTCATTGACCACCAAACATAAAAATTTTCGCATCAACGATTTCTTGGTGTATGCCACTATGTGGTGAGGAAGACAAGGTTTAAGGTCAGTTGGATCAAAAAATATCGTTCTTGAGCTACTAGTCTCTATCTCTCCCAAGGAGGAAAACAAATATTTTCTCTATGAGGGGAAACTCTGGAGAACCTCCAAAGAAGACATTGCATAAGGGGTCTGTGCCAGATCCTCAATGATGGAGTAGTTCTGAGTGGCCCTCACGTTTTGGTTATGGGAAGCCTTATTAAGAACACCTTTAGGGATGTGAGTCATTGTCCTGCCCACTGTATTCTCAATTTGAAGAGGATTCAATGGGTTGGAGGCCTCATTTCCCTTCTCAACAGATTTTGGTGTTCCATAGTCACAAGTCTTGGTTGATAAATGAGCATCGTCATTCATCCTTTAAATGTTGACAAAGTGTCCTCAGACACATAATTTTATTGATAAGGAAAAAGTGATTGCAATCTGAAGTCATGACTCATAATCAACTTGTTAACCTCACTTGAAGAAGGAGCTTGTTTATATAGCTCAACTCTAAACTAAAAACTAGGAGAACAACCAATCACATAATCACATGAGTATGATAGGTTTCCTTTACATAGAAGCCAGGTTTCCTTATCCTAACAAACTAGAATAAACTAATTTCTAAAAACATTTATACTACAAAATACTTAGACTATAGAACTTTAGGATTATGAGGCTAAAAATCCCCCCTTTAATCTGAAATTTCATTTTTACAAATACCAAGTTCATCTCTAAACTTAGTGAAATTTATTCTACCAAGAGGTTTGGTAAAAATATCTGAAGTTTCATCTTCATACAGAAAAAATTGAGGCTTGATGATGTCTTTGATGATGTGCGATCTGATGAAGTGGTACTTGGTGTTGACATGTTTAGTCGTTGAATGAAATATTGTATTCTTGACCATCTTTATTACTGACTGACTATCGATCAATAAGGTAGTAGGTGATTTTTGAGTTTCACCAAGATCCTGTAAAATTATGCGTAGCCATACAATCTCACATGTTGCTTCCCAAGTTGATATGTACTTTGCCTCTGGTGAAGAATTGGCAATTGTTGTCTTCTTTTTTCAATTCCAAGATACTCTTGTTGAACCCATATTCATTAAATAACCTGAAGTGGATGTTTTATCATCAATGTCACCTGCAAAGTCAACATATGAATATCGAACAAGTGTAAAATTTGTGTTCGTTTTGTAGAGAAGACCAAAATATTGTGTACCTTGAATGTATCTTAGTACCCTTTTTTTTCTGAGTTCTAGTGAATTTCCCTTGGTTCCTGCATAAAACTTGAAAGTATACTGACTGGATATGACAAATCTGGTCGAGTATTTGTAAAATAAATGAGATTTCCAACCAATTTCCTGTACTTTGTACTGTTTACCAATTCCCCCCCTTCAAATTTTGAAAGTTTCAATTTCTTCTCCATGGGGGTAAGAGAAGGTTTACAATATTCCATGCCAAATTTCTTTAACAATTCAGTGGAACACTTAGTTTGACTAAAGAATATTTGGTTAGGATGTTGAGATACTTCAACTCTAAGATAATAATGAAGTAAGTCATCAACATAGAGTACAAGTATCACCATGTCCTTATCTTGCAATTGAAAATACAATGTATCATCTTATTCACTTCACTGAAAAAATGAGGCTCTTCTTTCATCTAAAATATCTGAGGTTGGAGAAGATTCTTTCGAAGATTCAGTATCAGAAGAGTCTTTTGTAGTTTCATTATCAGATGAATCAAACAAACTTTTTTTATAAAGAGATGTATTATGGAGAAACAAAGTCTTTTTCAAACCAAAATGTTTTCTTTGATGTGTTCTTCTTACCTTTACCCTTAGTGTTTTTCTTCTCTAAATGACTAAGGAGATGATTAATCTCATCTAAACTATTACTTTTAGTTTCATTAGAAATTACATCTCTACTGACAATGAATTTTCCATATGAAAGCAACCTATACCATTTATTTTCATCAGAGTAACCAATGCAGGTACACTTCATACTTCGGTTTTATAATTTAGTCCTCTTTTCTTTAACAACTAAAGCATAACATGTTGAGACAAAAACCCTAATATGATTTACCTTGGGTTTAAAACCATACCAAGCTTCATAAGGTGTTTTTCAAACTAAAGATGATATAGGTGATCAATTTGTGAGATAAACTGCAGTATGGACTGCTTCAACCCAATATTTTGCACTCAACCCTTTAAACCACGTCATAGATATTTCCATGCCCATGAGAGTTATGTTCATCCTTTCAATAGCTCCATTCTGTTGTGAAGTATAGGAATTTGTTAGTTTCCTTTTGATTCCATTGTCTCGAAAATAATCATTGAATTCACCTCCATTATATGTTCTCAAACATGCAACCTTTTCTCTTGTTGCATTTTCAACCATGTGTTGAAAATTTTTAAACTTTTCAAAAGCTTCAGACTTTGCCTTTAAAAAGTATACCCATGTCATTCTAGTGTAATCATCAATGAACAATATAAAATATCGACATCCACCGAAAGAAGATTCCTTTGGACCACATATATCACTGTGAATCAACTCCAAATAATTTGTTGCTCGCCATGAGCTAGTTGGAAAATATTCTCGCTTTTTCTTGCCAAAAATACAAGCTTCACAGTTGGAATTTTCTTTCTTGAAAGTTGGAAAACCCTTTACCAAATATTGGGACTTAAGTTTCAAGAGACTATCAAAGTTTAAGTGACCAAATCGAAAATGCCATAATCTGAATGAAGACATTTCATAATTCACTATTGCTGCAAACTCTTCCTTTGTTTGGATAACTTTCCCATTCATTCTTAGTAACTTCCCATATTCATATCCTATCATTATTTTTTTCAAGTTATCCTTCTCTAACTTAATCTTCATCAAACCATCTTGCATGACGATTTGGTGTGCAACTTGTCTGATTTTGACTAAGGATAACAATTTTTTCATAAAAGTTGGTACATATCAAACATTTGAAATCCATTTTTCACCAATTCCAAGGAGAAAGACTTTCAACGAATCTTTTCCTTTAGGTATATGAGTTTTTTCATTGGCTAAATAAATGGGATTTAGTTGAACATCTTGATAATTCCAAAAATAGTCTATGTGATAAGTCATATGCTAAGTATCCCCTATGTCCAATATCCAATAATTTTCAAATGAATCTACTTGTTGAACTGCTGAAAAAACATATTCATATTGATCATCCTGGTAATCTTGATCCTCTGCATATTGAGTTGATTGTTGATAATTTGAGTTTTATGTTTTATTAAACTTTTGCAATTGATCATTGCTTGTAAGACAATTTGATGCATAATGACCCATCTTTAAACATCTTTTACATCTCACTTGACTAAATTTTTTGCCTCTTCTTGACTGTGCATTATTATTGGGAGGATTACATTGAAAATTTTGTTGATTAAAATGGCTACGATCTCTACCTTCACCACGACCTCTACCACAACCTCGATTAAAAGATTGATTTTGGAAATTTCCAAAATTTGATTTTCCTCTTCCTTTAGAACTTTCAAATTTAGTGAAAATAGGATCTTCTCCTGATTGTTTTTGTTTTCCAAAAGATTTCCTTGGAGAACAAGCTCTGAGCTGTTGGAACCCTATGGCTGACTGGGTTGGATGGTTCATTTGCATACAATTGGTCTCACATGAAAACCAGTGTTAAGAGAATTCATGTCCAAGCCTTGACATTGGCTGGCTTAACAGGAGTTTCTCTTATTGAATACTATGAACATATATCGAGAGAGAAGGAAAAGCGATATGAAAAGAATTTTTAACAGAGCGCATGTGATAGGATTACATAGATTTTAGACTACACAGAAGTAGTACATGCAACTTGAAATTTTGTAGGAAACAAGCTATGTTCGAATATAATATATTTGTACCTTCCAAATCATTGTTCCCTGGATGGAAGTATTTAAAAGAGGGATCCCAAAGTAAGTGATCAATACTTGCCTCCTTTTGTCATTGTCGATGAAAATGAGAAGGCAGTTGGACCTATTCTTGACAGAGATGTAGTGGTGACCATTAATTTACGAGAAGATTGAATGACTATGGTTGCTAAAACATTCGAATATGAGAAGTTTATTGCATTTGATCGAGTTCAGTATCCAAAAATTCGATACGCAGGAATTCTTCAGTAGGATGGAGAGTTAAAGCTTCCATCTCATTAACTTGTTTCCCCACCATATATCAATAGAACATCAGGTGACAAAAAACAATTACAACGCTTCACAACAAATTTCCAGATTTATAAATGGATCTGAAGCAATTTTTACAATATGAGATTCAAAAGAAAATAACAGTGGATCTATAAGACCTGACGCAATCTTTTTTTATTTTATAAAACAAAAATGATCCATCTATTTGGATTACAACAGATCTACTTGTTAAATAAAGTATATCTGATCATAAATAAATCTCTAATGACAACAAATAGAGAATACATTTTATTCAAAACTTTTTCAATGGATGAAAATAATGAGTTATCAAAATTTTCAAAATTCAAACTGTTGTAATCAAAGTAACATTTTCCTTCTTGAATTAACAACAAAAAATATCTCGGTATCATTTTCCTTGAATTTGAAGAGATCCAAGATGATGTTGTGGATACTTCCTTGCTTCCTCAATCTATCACCAATCCTTCCATCACAATTTCACCATGGCTCTAATACAATGTTGATAAAGTGTCCTTAGACACGTAATTTTATTGATAAGGAAAAAATGATTACAATCTAATGTGAGGACTCATAATTAACTTGTTAACCTCACTTGAAGAAGGAGCTTGTTTATGTAGCTCAAATCTAATCTAAAAACTAGGAGAACAACCAATCACATAATCACATGAGTATGATAGGTGTCCTTTACATAGAATCTAGTTGTCTTTATCCTAACAAACTAGAATAAACTAATTTCTAAAAATATTTATACTAGAAAATACTTAGACTATAGAACTTTAGGATTATGAGGCTAACAATAAATGTTCGCGACCAAGTTGTTAGGAGTAGGCGTGTGGGGTCCCTGAATGCCCCCAGCCACGCTCGTGGATGTAGAAGCCTGAGCCATATTTTTCCCTTGTGGAAAAGGGTATGTCAACACAACAGGTTGTTGATGTGCTAGTAACTTATAGGCTTCCGTAAGCCAAGGGCAGAAGTGAGTTAAGTGGTCATCAGTGCAAAGCTTACACGGATACTTCACCTTCCTCTTCTCAATTTTTACCTTGCCAACAATGTTAGCAGCCTTTTTATCCCCTTTACCCTTCTTGTTTTTCTGTTTCTATTGGATTACTGAGAGGGGGGGTGAATCAGTAATAGCGTAATTATAATATTTTTTCTTCAAATGTTATATCAATGTAGAATTATTATTCAATAATGAGAAGTAAGAAATAAACAATCACACACATACACACTACACCAATGTTTTACGTGGAAACCCAAATCAGAAGAAAACCACATAATGCTTTTTCTTATATGTCTTGAAGAATTACATTCA
>JASDQU010193361.1:4896-19903 GCA_032191745.1 Picea mariana | reverse complement strand
CTTCTATCAAAAATAATTTTCATCTTATTTTGATATTCTTGGAATCTCTCATTCACTTGTTCTTTGGTCTGTTGCACCTTAATTATCTGATAAAATCTTCTAATAAGATCATTAAGCTCTTCATTTGCATCCTATATTAATATTAAGATTAAAATGGTAATATTAAACCAAATAAATTTTTAATTGTTTTTTTAAATAAATATTGTTCATCGAACCTGCGACGACAACTTAAATAGCTGCAATAGTTTTGCAATATAAACAACAAAAATTGTCGTCGCAAGTGCAATGACAACTTGAATAGCCGCGACAGTTTTTCTATGTAAACAACGAAAAGTTGTCGTCGCACTTGCGATGACAGCTTAAATAGCTGCGAAAGTTTTGCAATATAAACAACAAAAGTTGTCGTTGCGAGTGCGACAAGAACTTAAATAGCTGCGACAGTTTTGTTATGTAAAAAACAAAAAGTTGTCGTCGCACTTGCGACGAAAACTTGAATAGTTGTGACAGTTTTGCTATGTAAACAATGAAAGTTGTCGTCGCAAGGGTCGTCGCAATTGAGACGAAATGTTGGTTTCACATTTTTTGCCTAAATTAACCTATTGGTGATGATATTTATTTTTTGTCACAATTGTGATAAGTTCCCTAGGGGCGTCGCTCTTGTGACGTTCATTCAATTTCATTGCAATTGCCACATGACGCAAATTTGCTAGTGTCTGGTTCTTCAGATGGCGAGGGCGTAGTGGATACTGCATGGATGGATTGAAGGGAATGTTGTACTCCTCTGATTTCAACCTTTATATTGTCGTACATCTCCTCATGCTTGGCTTCATGTTTCTGCAAGATTTCCTACGAGGCATCTGCTACAGCTGCGATGATGAAGTCGAAGTCATCTACAATGAGCACATTCTGTATCTTAGTCAAGGTGGCTCTGGATTTCTTTCGAGAAGTGGGTTTTGTGGGGGAAACCTTCCGTTTCTTCAAGGGATCAGCCTCATCAACAGGATCCCTGGGCGGTGTTACTTTGCCCTGCTTCTGCTGATATTATTTTCTGTGGGTCTATTTTTTATCTACTTCATCATCACCCCCTCGGCTAGGTGATAATGAAGAAGTTTCTTCCGATGGGTTGCTCAAGTTTTGGACCTCTTCGGTCTTCTTCCTTCTACTGGGTCCAGGCGTATCCTTTGCTTCATGATTGGTCTTCGGGCTGCCGATTAGTACAGGGTATAACATTTCTGCAGGGTCAGCGGGGATGAGGAGCTCTACAAACCAGTCCTTGGTTATCTCTTCGAGGTCCTCCTCTATGAGCTTGTAGTATGACTAAAGTTCTTCTTTATGCTCATATGTGCATGCGATGATATAAATGAAGTGTCGATCTGCGTGGAACTTCATGAGGGATTGGAACCGATGCAGGGTGTATGGCGTCATACGAGGGACAACTTCTATAGCCCTTTTTAGTTGGAGATAATATGTATGAAAGATTGTGTTCGACTGCCACTATTTTCCCAAATCTCTTGAGTACCAAAGCATGGTGAAATTTGCAAAGAGCGGCTCAAACGGATCAATATTTGGGAAGGTCACACCTTCCAGCATCTCCCAAGTGGTAAATGCGATGAGGATCAGGAGCCAGCTAAAGTGGAACTCATATCCCTGATCATGAGCTTCGCGGAATTCTAATTCTAGTTGGTTGACCAAGTACTTCACCCAGTTCATCTAGAGTCCTTCTACACATTTCTCGGTGAGGTCAACAACGAATCTTGTGACCTATGTAGGTCGGTTCTTTCTCACAAGATTTCCTGTGA
Source organism: Picea mariana (assembly GCA_032191745.1). Taxonomy (NCBI): domain Eukaryota; kingdom Viridiplantae; phylum Streptophyta; class Pinopsida; order Pinales; family Pinaceae; genus Picea; species Picea mariana. The sequence continues at coordinate 18,104 of JASDQU010193361.1, read as the reverse complement.
TTAGCTAGGAGGCCAAGCGTACTGCACCATTCTGGATGGAAGCTACCTTCTAGCCTCGTGTTCCATTTTCTACATCGCCATATGTGTCTTTGATCTTCTGTGTTAATGCACGATCTGTAGCCTTCCCTGGGTAGAAGTCCTGCAGGTCGGGTCCCTGCATGCTCAATCCGGTGATCCTATGGATCAGCGTCATATTGATTGTGATGCGTCGGTCTAGCCATAGGTAGCCGCCATGGTAGCATGAGAGTAGGATCTTAACGCAGGCATTAACCTCCTGGTGCCTTACAAAGTGTGGAATATTCATTACATTCAAGAGGGTGGACTGCACGAGGTTCATAGTCCATGGCTGGGGGATTATTTTCAAGTTCTTCCCCTTTTTCCTAGTCATTTGTAAAGAGCAAGCATACTATGGTTCTTGCGGTCTCCTAGGTTTAAGTCATTGAAATTCAATGTCGCGATCTTATCTTACTTCATTCTAACTGCACGTATCCCCTTCGAGAGGTACGCAGTAACCAAGGTATAATCAAGTCTCTCAGGACACAGTCATGACTCATTGTGTCAGCCAGAGGCGGGATGTAATCGGGTAGGATGGTCAGGATTAGCTTCTCATTTTCCAAACCATCTCGGTACTTGGTTCTCTTCTCTCCTATTGGTCGAGATGGTCTAGATCCGTGAGCATTCGACAGAGAGGTTTGCACTCCTCTCGTAGATGACGCTTGAATACCTGCAGACATTACTTTTTCAGCCATGAGATCGATGAGAACTTCTTCGACGGATTTCTCTACGGCGTTGAGCTCGTCCGATGGAACCATTTGTTGGCATAGGGGCAGACCCAGGGTTCAACACTTACAATAGTGCACCAACAAAACCCTAACTACCGGCCCTTTCAGCAACACCTACGAAGCAGATGAAGTCTCACCCAAGGTAGAGGTAGGGGTGATTACAGGACTCAGATGTCTACAACCTTAGCTAGGACACAGATCTGTGATTGTAACACCTTAACAGAGCACTTAGTAATTATATTTCATTAATATTCAGTCTTAGTTTACAGCGCAATTAAACCCTAATAATAGATCAGCGCAGTATTCACATAGATCCAATAGATCCAAGCACTCAGCATACCAACATAGATCAGATCTAGCATTCATTCATATTATTTAGCACTAAGTTATCACATTAGATTCTTCTAAGAATATATCAGTGCACTAAGCCTTTAACCATCAAAATTTGTCGCCTCAATTTATAGGACCATTGGAAATGCAAGAGAGAATTGGACCCGTTGCTTATCGTCTCATACTGCCACCCCACTTGCATAAAACTCATAATGTTTTTCATGTATCTATTCTAAGTCATTATGTTGTTGATGAATCTCATAAAGTGAATTGGAAGGAATTGTGGTAACCCTCATGGTCCAACCGTTACTTGTGTTGGACCATAGGGCCTGACAGCTCAGGAATCGTCTGGTAGACCAAGTTAAGGTCCAGTGGGACAAGTATAGCCCAGGATCTACTACTTGGGAGGATGCAGATACCTTACGATGAGATCATCCCTCACTTTTTTTGACCACTTTAGGAATATGTTTTATGAAGGTTGGGGGTATGTAATGCCACCTTTTGACTTAGATGGATACAATTACTTAAGGCATAATCATATTTTATTTTCTATTAACTATGAAACTATTAATGACACACTTGAAATTTTAAGACATATGGACCTATGTGAATGTCAATTCTATGAATGTTTATCATTATATGAATTATTATGGATATTATGCAATTTATTTATAACTTGAAAATTTTGACATTTAAATTTGTTGGTACGTGGATACCGAATTGAGAATATGATTAAATGCATTTACATGATAGTAATGCATAGATATGTATGAGTTTGTGTTATAAACTAATCTGCAGGTCAATAGGCTATGAAATATCCAAAGAATAATAATAATCAAAGGTTGATGTCATGAACATCAACCAAGAAATAGTATGGTATGAATCTTTGTATGTGAAATTATGTTGGTTCAAATGCATTGCTATGATATGTGGACAAGTGCAGGTTTTTCAGGTGGCAATACTGCCTGAAACTGAATATACGATGACAAAATTCCTAGCAACACAATGTTATTGTATGGTCCATGGTAGGGCGTTGACCCTAGTTCTATTAGGAGGGGTGGAGGCATTTCCCACTGTGTATCCTCTGAAGCCTGGAGTCATGGGAGGATGATGTTAGCTCACACTCCCCTAGATGTGTGATTATGACTATCAGTTGTCTGTTGGGGAAGCTTGGTCAAGAGAGTTGACACTTCCGCTTACGGGTTCTATCTGGAGTTAGGTCAATATAGTTGACGCTCCAAGATAGTCCAACAGAGGAAGGATAGGGATGGAAGATAGAAGTAGTTTAGGGAGGAAGGATGACTAGAAGTAGTTGAGAGTGTGTGGAGGTTTCACCTTATAGTAGAATTTTTTGATTTCCTCTTATATATATATATATATATATATATATGCTTAACTGAACTATAATTATCTAAGTGAATGTTGCTTGTGCTAAATTATTATAATTGAGGGATTTTGTGAACATTTTAAATGATTTAATATCTTTTATGAAATGAATGGTCTTTTTGATTGGATTGGACGCATATAAGAATTACTTTAGGTGTGATAATTATTTTCATTAGTACATGTGTGAATCTTGTATGTGCTAGCTACACATGCATGCCTTGTACATGTACACTAGTATGTATAAATGTTTTAAATTGATGGTGGTGTTTATCTGATATGGATGTATGAATCATGTATATTTACCCTTGTATTGTAAATTACTCTAACTTCGGGATGAAGTTTCTTGAAGGGTGGGTGTATGTAACAGCCCAATTGTTTATTTATTGATCATATTTGTTAATTTAAATTTAATTAATTATTAAAATAAATTCAATAAGTCTTTTTACTATTTTATTATATTATGGTAGGTGAGGGAATTAATGAGTAGATAAAGCAGTTGGGGAATTGAATGAGGGAGATGGATTACAGAGAGGAGGATAAGAAAGAGGGGAGAGGACTTGGAGAGGGGTCTTTGGTTTTGGGAAAAACTGGGGGAAGAAGAAGAGAAGGAAGAAATTCTGAAAGAGAGGAGGAAGAAGGAGGAAATTGGAGGACGGAGATTGTTTTGGGGAAACTTTTACAGAGGCACTGTTGTTCCTGGGAACTTTGGGATCAGGGGCCAGGAAATCGAAAGGATTCATGGAGCTAGGGAGCCATAGAGGTTGTTCCTAGTTGTTTGGGAGGTAAATATTCAGTTTGGGTAGATTGGGGCAGTTGGGCAAGAACAAGAACAAACATGAAAGGGGATAAACCAACCAACCTGCAGGTTGGGTATGTATTTTACTAGTTGGTGTGTTATTATTATTATGTTGTTATTATGTTGTCTAATTTATTATGTTGTCTATTTACCAGTTTATTCCTTGCATAAAGAAAAATTCTAAACTAAATTGCAGTCATTTCAATAGGAGATTAAGAGATATTATTTTTTGAGGCCTTAAACTATTGTGACTATTTGTGGCTTGGCAAAAAATCATTTTTTGAAAATGGTTTATTAAAGGAAATTTATGAACATCTAAAGTGGGTCCAAGTTGGTGGCATGGATATATAAGTTCACATTTACAAAGGGATTTTAATAATCATTGATATTTTATTGCACAAAGGGGACAAAAGAAAAACCCTAACCCTAAAGAAGTTTCAAGAAGATGAATAGAATATTATAAAAGAATATGAGAAGCATATCCAAAGGTAGTTTTTAGTCATGGTTTCTTGTTGGAAGCAATTTTTCCTTTCCAAAATTTTKGAATTATCATGCTTAACTTCCCCCCTCATCTTTCCTTYTRCTTGATTMTTTCCATCAAGTTTTCMATGTATGATTTGAAATAGGAAGATAYGGKTATGATCAGCTMTCTCTCAATATTCTTCCAGGCATTTCCCRTGATATTTTAGGTCCAGAGGAGAAAAATCCCTACTTGAAGTCATTGATATCTTGTTGAGGTTGTTTCATCCCTCTTGTTTTAGGCATTGTTAAACTTGTTACATTTGGGATATTATTATTATGTTCTCCCACAAAGAACTATTCAAGTGTCATTTTRTTTTTAGGAATCTATGTGGTGATGATATCAATGGATTCTTGAGCACATGATGGTTTTCAAACCCTTTTGATATTAACAAAGCAKTCCTTTAAAGTTCTTTGATGACCTGTCAATTTTTATATATATTTCATCTTGCAAAGTTATAGCTAATTCTGGATTCACATTATTTTAAATGGAAGGGAAAATATATGTTGAAAGCAAACTCCAAACCMTGTAKATACAAATCTTGTGMAGTTAYATTTMCTTATTTTTCTTAAATAAAATKATGTGTTTGACAAGTACATTTGTAYATAAGAGTTTTATTGAAAGATTTGTTGGGGTTTTCAATTTAGCACTCACCCATTGCATGCATCTAAGGTCATAAGAAGAATCTTCCATATATCCAAAAAGAGGAGTACCACCTGTATAAAAATGTAGAAGAATCTTTTCGTGTTTCCCACAATAGATTCTCTCAATATTGGTTATTTTCCCTTGACAAGACAAGAGATCAACATGTTTACATACTAGAAATATGGCTCTTATTAACAAGGAGGACATTTTCTATCCTAAAGTCTCTCTTGAATGATTAATCAAAAAAAAAAATCAATTTACTTTTAGAGCATAACATAATTGAATTGAAATAAAAAAGATGCAGTAGTGGAAAAATAAAAAGGAATTCTCAATTCACTTAGAAAAAATTATAATGTCAAATTAAACAAATCCATCTATGATCTTTCGAATCATGGGAATCATTCTTAAATGATGAAGAAAATTGAGACTAAGAACTTACTTATAATAAAATCTTGTGTGTTGGTGATGGTGGGGCTATTGGGCATATAAAGTTGGGAATCCTAGTCCAAATTAAGCAAGTGTTGCGTGGCAGCGTAATCCCTGCCAGGTTGGGATGGGAGTAAATGCGACCTAGTACAGACACATGGCTAGGAAGTTGAAATACATGTGGTTTGCATGCAGAACATAGTATTCCCAAATTAGTTCTTCCTGAAAAATATCAAAAATTATCAATATTTGAAAGTTTGTTGGACACAAAAAATTTAGCATTACCGAAGTATTTATATTTAAAACAAGGGCTCCTGGACAGAAAAGAAATTGAAATTTATGAAATTATAGGTTCCTGGACAGCATAAACTAGACATACCAAAAATGTAATTTATAAAGTAGATATTTAGTTTTATACATACGAAATATGTACTTTTATAATGGATCGCGGGTTGTCAGGCTGGCAGGATGAAAATCGGGCCTCTGATGTTCTCTTGCCTACAAATAGCACTGAAAGTTTTGTGATACAGAAATTGGGCCTCCAACGTTCTCTGCGACACAGAAATTGAGGAGTGGAGTTGCGGACTATAGAAATTCATCAGAAATAAATAAATTATACATATGAAATATGTACTTGTATAAAGTAGATATTTAGTTTTATAGATACGAAATTTGAAATTTTACAAAGTATGGGGATGAGATTTTATAGAGCATGCACGGAGCCCTCATTGCATACGTAGCTAGTTTTTGGATTGCGGGTTCTCAGGTTGGCGGGTTCAAAATTGGGCCTCTGGTGTTCCGTGTCCTACAAATAGCACCGACAGTTCCGCGATATACAAAATGACAGGCATGTTAGAAAAACAGGACCGTGGAGCAATAAAATAAAACAAATGCAGAAACAAAACACAGAAGATACACAATACAATAGAGACACATATTTACGTGGTTCACCTAGTGTGGGCTACGTCCACCAAAGAAATTGCCAGGTCCTTCCTTTATTATTATCCAGCATATGAAGGGATACAACCTACAGCAAACCCGTTGTAACTTCCTCTTCTTTCTCTCACAGTCTCCTATCTCAGAATACAATATTCGCCATCCACCATAGCCACAATACATTTCCCTCATAAAAGAGGGTTGCCTTCTAGGGAAAAAACCCTAACATAATTTCTATCGTTAGATCTGTGACCTTATAATGAACGGTCTAGATTTACAATGAAATTACAATATACATTTACAAGGCAATTTTTTCTTCGGGGGCTTCGCCCCCTAACCCCCCAGCCGGGGGGATAGCCCCCCCGGACCCCGCAGAGGGGGTACCCCCCCTCTGCACTCCCCCGCGTGGAAGAGTGTACATACTTCATGGGGTATAAACACGGCTGAAAGTAAAAGACCTCTGAATCAGGAAGATAATCAGGCTCCACAACCAACAAGGCAGAGTTGCAGACTATAGAAATTTACCAGAAATTAATAATGTCTGTTATATAATAGAATAGTAATAACATGTGTTACATCGAATTAGTTTGCTTTAAAACTAAGGATTTTTTTGGACAAAAAAATATATGGCATTGTCAAATTAGTTTTTTCTGCACACGTTTTATAGAGCATGCATGGAGTGCTCATTCCATACTTAGCCAGTTTTTGGATCGTGGGTTCTCGGGCTGGCGATTTCAAAAATGGGCCTCTGTTGTTCTGTTCCCTACAAATAGCATCGAGATTTTCGTGATATACAAATTGACAAGCAGGCTTGCGAACTGTACAAACTTATTATAAAATAAGTAATGTCTATTACATATCTCCGGAAATTACATCAACATTTAAAGCATCAATGTCGTTGAAGACCAAAAAATTAGCATACAATAGGAGACAAGAAATGTAGCATATCCAAATTATTTTTCTTTGGAACAAACAAGAAGGTTCTTGGAAAGCCAAAATTTAGTATACAATAAGGGCATTTTCGAATCAGTTTTCTTTGGAATTTATCAAAAATTAATAATGTTTGTTACATGTTTCTGGAAATTTAAATGTGTTTTTCATATAAACTGGGATTGGGGCTCCCACGGACCATAAAAAGAAATAATTACAAGAATTAGGAACATCGAAAGAAGAAGTGTGTGATGGTAGAGAGAAAGACCTGAAAAGAAAAAATTTGAAGTTATGAGTCTTTGGTTACATTTTTCTATTTAAAGAGGACATAAGTGGATTGATAAAGAAAAGAAGATGGCAGCATAGACTTAAATTGGATTGATAAAAAAAACAAGATGGCAGTATAGAGTTACTATGAAGCCGATGTGTTTCTGTTGTTGTCGTTGTCGTCGATGGGCAGTGGAGTCCTATTGACCAATTGTTGCCCTTCCTGAACGAGGTTGTCCATTCTCTGTTGGAACCATTCTTCGATGTATATTTTCATGGGGGTTGTGTTGATTTCATTCCTGATTTCTATTTCATAAAGCTTGTTTTCTAATTTCCTTATATCCATTAAAATACTATGCAGACTATGTTCAATTTCTTCATTGTGTGAGGAATAGTCCAATACCCAATGCTTGTGCTCATCTAGACGATGTTCAAGTATGCCGTAAAACTTTTTGAAAGACAACCCCTTTAAAATATCAACTTGTTCCTGGAAGGCTTCTTGGTGACTGACAAGGATTTGAGAATTAAGTTAGGATCTTGAACCTTGTTGGTAGTTCTGGCTAAATCCATCTAGAATAGGCTTGTGAATAAATGTTCCTTTTCCGATATGACTTGTTTACATGATTTGACAATGAGATGCAGTTTGTGAACTTTCTTTTGCCAGCATGCTTTTACTTTTTTGGTGCGCTTTGGGGAGGGGAGTCTCTCCTGTCTTCTTTTCAGTTTCGATGTGTTGACGACATAGTTGGAAAAAGGGTCCAGTACCTGATCATAGAAAAGTTGTTCATTTTTTAAATTCGCCTCCAAATGTTCCAGCAAATCATTGTCCTTCTCTCCGAAGGAAACTAAATTTTGTGATGTTTCCCAGGCTTCAGTAACTAGCTGCATTCTTTTGTTGATGTTAGTCTCTACAAGGGCTCTAGAGAATGTAAGGAGGGTAGAGGATACTTTCATCTTCGCTGCAGTGGTAGAAGGCAGGATTTTTGCCAAAGGACTGGCAAATTCTGGTGTTCCAATGAAAGCCTGCTCAAATTCATTGAGGCGGTGTTTCAAATTGGCATGATCCGTCTCCATTCCTCCAATGGAATCACGCAGAATTTCACTGGTTACCTGGTGAAATGAGCAGATTTGGGACGACGGCATTTCTCTAAAGTCAATCTCTGTGCAAGATTTTTCTTTCCTGTTTTTTACATCTCTATTTTCAATGACCATACTTTTAGATTGGCTGTCAAAAATAGCACTCTAGATTACGAAGGATTCATCTATGTCAAAAAAATTGGTCTCGGATACTTCCACCACAGACGACCCAACTTTTTGCATGTGCTCAGCTTCAATTTCAAGTTGCAGTTTTCCATTTCAATTTCGGGTTCCTCCGCCTGCCCTGCATTGTTTTTTCCCTTCGTCGCCAGTGGAATTTTGTGAGAACTATCAATATTTATGCGAGGAGGGTTCCTATCTCCTCCTTCGTTCGAAGATTTCTGGGTTGCTTTCTTACTGGGGTGGCCCATAAAAGTGATGTTCCATGATGTTGTGCTCTTGGGAGTGTTGGAGGGGGACTGGGTACTCTTCTCACTCGATACTTTTCCATGTTTGTTGTCACACACCCACTACGGTGACTAAAAATTTTCTGTCTTTTCTTCGAGGAATAGAATCCCTGAATTTCTATAAGGCCTAGCACAGACCATCCCTTCCCTTATCCTCCTCCAAGCGACCACAACCTGGCCTTAGCGCAAGCGCTTTTCGCAACTCGCGAGTTGGACAGTCAAGGCTCTCGACTCCTCTTTCTACAAACGTCGATACCCGAAATTTGATATGGGTATGGCTCCCTCCTCACTAGCACCTGCTACATGTAACCATAGGCTAGGCTAAACACTAGCACTACTCGCATCTTGCGACTTTGCAAGTTGGAGTGTTGATCCCTCGTGCTCCTCCTTTGCGAATCCCCAAAACACGATAATTCAACAATGGGTTGACTCTTTCCCAAGCGACATGTGTCCACCGCCTGTCACCCGCTTCCACCTTTCTCTGGGCATTTGTTGTTACGCCACCTGTCAACCACGTGGTCCCCACCTAATGGATGTGTCATGTGTTTGCACGAGCCCTCGATGCTTGGCACTTCGCGACTTCTGCAGTCGAAAAGAAATTCTTTCAACCTTTGAACCCCCGATACGCGATACCACACGAAGGTTCTGATCCAACGGTTCTCTCGTGGCTTGGATCCAATGACCACGATCATGTCACGATTTCATGAATCATGAGTTCGTGTAATCCTACCCTTGACCACTCCAAGTTGCAAGTCAGTGAAATGCTACCTGACTGCCACGCGTCCTGTGCCGATGGACGGTTCTGAATACTTCGTGACTTTCAGGACGTTGTCGAGTCCACTCTCCTTCCTATGCAAAGGTTAAGATCGACGGTCAATAGAGCCCTGTCAGATCCTTGGATCTATGGTTCTGGATCCCATCGCTACTTGCAAACGCTGAAAGGGTTGAGGTGTTAACGCCTATGCTACTACTCTAGATCCATCGGTCTTGACAGATATGGGGTATTTTCGAAAGGATTCCGACCATTCGTCTACCAAACGATGGGGTATTCTCTTTCAATAATTGGACTCTCTATCCTTTCTGAGCTTGAATCACGAAATTCAACCTCTCAGAGCTTCAAACTCCCACGACTCTGAGACCTTAGAGAGCTACTCTTTCTTGCATAAGGTTTCTAGACCTGGATCGCATGAGCCTTCAGACGGTTATTGGGCAATTTTCCTTGATCTTAGTCGAGTCTCTGGGTAAAGGTTCAGTACAGTTCCAAGGTTTATGGGGTAATTCCCGGGGAAGAGTACTCTCGAGGAGCCTTCCCATAATATTATGAGAATCGAGAAAACAAGACGATTCTTGGTGGAGCGAACTCATGCCCCAGACTTAATCATTTGTACAAAAACCAACTATGGCATGTAAGTATACACATGCATCCATTATTTCCAGTCTAAAACACCAGGCAATCATTCCACACAGAAATCATTATGGGCATATAAACATGAGCATGTACTCATGATATTCAATTCAAAATACAAGGCATAAAACACTTATCATATCCACCAGGAGTGATGTAACTACTGAGATGGGTGCTCGTTTCCACCCAACCGTAGGCTCAGTGACTCCAAACGGATTTACCACTAGCCACCCCTGAGCTAGACCACAAGGTTTTGAGATTCAGTCTCTTACTTCCAGCTCAACGGAAGTCAAGGACGAAGGTTACTCTCCTTCTCCTAATACAGAAAAATAATCCAGAACGAAGGTTACTCTCCTTCTCCTATCTTCAGAACTCCCTGTGTTTCCAGAGTTTCTCCAGTTCTCTTCCGCGATCCCTGTCGTGCGCGCTCTCTCTCTACCCTTTACCACACTTCCTCTCTTGCCTTTTTCTATGCTAGATTGTGTGCGACGTGAATTTCCCCATCCATGGTCAGGTCTGAGAGATTTTATGGATGGGTAGTTCACCCCCATCCCCTCATTAACTCTTGAGGAGCCTCCCCACCTACCAATCTGACGAAAAATCCATTCCAGGGTTAGAGAGTTGCTTTGGTCTTTGAGAAAGTAAAAACCAGTATGGTACTAGCTCGATGGAAGTTAACGCAACCATTCCAGGTTCCTTCCACCACCTCTCATTAGCCATCGTGGTATCTTTTAGCACATCCCCCTCCCAGCAGTCATGCAACACATATTCATAACATAATTTACATTCATCGACCTTTTATACAAAGGTCTGTCAAATCNCCTCGATGTTCTATCTATCAATATGATGTGTATGTACAGAAGTAAACAAAATCGGATATGCCTGTTTCATGGCATCTTCCATTTCCCACGTAGCCTCATCTGGGCCAAAATGTTTCCACTGCACCTTGACCTATGCAATGGTTCGGTTTCTGAGTGGGGTTTCCTTTCCGTCCAGTATGCATTGAGGTTCTGGCGGGAATTCTCCCTCTGGTTCCACCTTTCATCTCCACCACTGAAGCTTGGTGGTCAGCTTGTTTACTATCCAAGGCTGCATAAATTTGTGGCACACTCCTAGCCACGTCATTGACGGTGGTAGCTTCTTGAACATTGTAAATTATCCGACTGTTCGGTTGTCGGTGCGGGCAGTCCCTCAGTAGATGTTCTTCTCCACAACCCCAACATTTCAAGGGTTCTCTCTTTAGGTTATCAATCTTTCCTGGGGTAGATCCAGAAGGTTTATTTCCGCTCCGGGAGGGGAAATTCTACTGATGTACACTTCGGGTTGGGAAGCTCATCCTTGAGTCATTTTTATAGTTTTTAAATATTGGGGATCTAAACCCCTTTTTCTAGAATCCCGAACTATTCTTCTGCTTCCAGCCTTCGCAAGGTTCTATCCAATGCCCAAGCTATTCATAACAATATCTTGCCTTTCGGATAGTGTCTTCTAGGGTCTTTGGCTCGTCAAAATCAATCCTATTCTGATAGTCCTTAGGTAGTCTACTGATGAATCGTTGCACCTTTGCCTTTTCTACTTTTATATAGGGTATGTACCTCATCAACTCAAGGAATTTGCTGACATATTCCTCTATGGTGAGTTGCCCCAGCTTGAATTCATAGAATTCTTTAGTCTTTTCGTCGATATACTTTTCCGACAGATACTTCTTCTTGAAGTATTTCTCAAACCATTCCCAAGATAGGTCCTCTTCATGAATCCCTTTTACATTCTTAAGGTCTTCCCACCAAATGGAAGCCTTTCCATTCAAGTTGAAAGTGGCTACTTGGGCCTTCAAGTTTTCTGAGAATTCATGGACTCTGAAATACTTTTTTAGTCCAAGCAGCCAGGCCTCCGCTTCCTCCCCCTTCTTTATTTCACCATCAAAAGAGGGTGGTTTGGCCTTCTTGAATTCTTCGATATTATGACTTTTGGAATGCTTTCACTTCTTCCATTTTCTTTAGGAATAAGAACTAGTTCTGCTACTAGAAGATCCCTCCGAGTCGCCAGTTTCCTTTCTAGAGGAATTGTCCGATGCTTGTCCCTTATCTCTGGGGTGGACCTTTCTTGAGGTGCTCTTCCCAGTTTGGCCACTTAAAAGACCACATTTCTATATCTCAGGTGGACTTCGACTTTTCTTTGTTTGTCATTGGTCTGTGTGACTGGTGTCAAGTCCATGTTGCAATTGTCTTTGTATGTCGGATAAACTTTGTACCAAGACTGCATTAATTTTTATTTGCTTCTCTTGCTCTTTTATCAACCTCTCATTGTCATCCTTGCAGCTCTGTAGTTCGACCATGAGGCTTCTCACAGTTTCAGCTAGATCTAGAGGGGTCTCTACCGCTCTCCTTTCGTCAGACTCTTTGTCTCTATTGTGGGAGCCATCCCTCACTTCGTAGTGTGTCACCATTCTATGCATCTACAGTTCCCCACGGTTGATCGTCTGCTTGTGTGCAAGAAAAACACTTGTTGTTAGTCAATATTTATATTCATTTATAACCAACGCATAATTCATATTTTTCAAATGCATACACACAATAGGAATTTTCATTCTTAACTTTGACTTTTGATAAAGGGGCTTAAGATAGAGGGTTACTCATTTTAAGAGTACTTCAAATGGAGTTTCTGCACAACTCGTTCATGAGCCCAAGTAGGCCAAGTGTTTTAACCATGCTTTGATACCAATTTGTCACACACCCACTACGACGACTAAAATTTTTTTGTCTTTTCTTCGAGGGACAGAATCCCTGAATTTCTATGGGTCCTAGCGCAGACCATGCCTTCCCTTATTCTCCTCCAAGTGACCACAACCTGGCCTTAGCGCAAGCACCTTTTGCAACTCACGAGTTGGAGATTCAAGGCTCTCGACTCCTCTTTCTCCAAACGTCGACACCTGAAATGCGATACGGGTATGTCTCCCTCCTCACTAGCACCTGTTACATGTAACCATAGGCTAGGCTAAACACTAGCACTACTCGCATCTTGCGACTTTGCGAGTTGGAGTGTTGAGCCCTTGTGCTCCTCCTTTGCGAATCCCCGAAACACGATAAGTCAACAATGGGTTGACTCTTTCCCAGGCGACATGTGTCCACCACCTGTCACCCGCTTCCACCTTTCTCTGGGCGCTTGTTGTTATGCCACTTGTCAACCACACGGTCCCCACCTAACAGATGTGCCATGTGTTCGCACGAGCCCTCGATGCTCGGCA
>JASDQU010193360.1:0-19903 GCA_032191745.1 Picea mariana | reverse complement strand
ATGGAGGTTGAATCCCCTATACATATAGATTATATGGGTGTTATTTTAATTTCTGTTAAGAGCTATAATTGTATTTCGACATTTCCATTTCTTAAATTCCTATACTTTTATTTCTAGCATTCATATACTTGCATGCATTTCCTTTATTGTTTTACATTGCTTGTTATTAGAATAGTTTATTCTTCACCTTTACTTTCATTTCCTTTCTACACATTCAATTTATGATAATTTTATTTACCTCTCTCCTTTGATTAGTATTTCATCTCATCCTATGACTCCAAGGTGCTTCTTGCTTGATACAATTGGCTAATTAGGTATATTTATGGTTGTTTCCACTATTTCCCCTTCCTCTCTTCTCAAATGGAATTTTTTTGAGCATTTCTTGATTTTATTGTAGAATTCCTATAGAAATTTTATAATTCCCGTGGAACTGATGAAAGAGCATCCTACCTCCAAAAATAGCCTTGTTTGACTAGAGCTAGGGGGGTCTTCAATTTAATTATTTAATTGTTGAATTCCTATGTTTTATGGATTTCTAGAAGGATGCATAGGGTTGATATTTGGTTGAGATTATTTGTAATTGAATCTTCCTTGGTTTAGCATATTTCGAGAGAATGGATACGTAGAGAAAGCCTAGGGATAAAGAGAGATTTTAGGAATTACTAAGGATTTTTTGGATCTAAAGGATTCTAGAGATTTCTTGAGGATTCTTTGGATTTGAATCAATTCTGGTATGAGAATACTTTGAATAATAAATTGTAAGTCTACAATCAATAGAGGGTTCTGTAAAGACATAATTAGGGTGAGAGTGTGAGGCCTAGTGTGGCCAAAGGCCAAAGTAAAGGCCAATAGAATGTAAATCAGGACGAGGAACCGAAGGGCCTTGTGTAAAGTTGCATATAGAATCAATAGAGGGGTGTGTAAAGACGTAATTAGGGTGAGAGTGTGAGGCCTAGTGTGGCCAAAGGCCAAAGTAAAGGCCAATAGAATGTAAATCAGGATGAGGAACAGAAGGGCCTTGTGTAAAGTTTCATATAGATTCATTAATAGAATATTAGAATTATTGTGTCTCTTTGTAAGAATGATATCGAATATCCTTCCTTTTTTGGATGACCTATGTTGAGATATTGATTTCATGTATATCATGTTAGAGTGTTTCTCTAACTCATGGTTGGAGGTCATAGGTCAGATCATGATTAAATCCTCATATCAAAGAAGGATAGTCTGGTTCTTCGTTCATATACCATCATATGAGGTCAATTTTCCAACGTGATAATATATTGGGAAGACTTTATAGTTGATTCAGAGTGAAATCAAAGAAAATAGAGTTCAAATCTCTTCTAGAGGCGTCAAAAATCAGTGATCGTTCAATCGACATGAAGAGTCAATCGTGACCATCAATTTTGGTGCCAAAATATTTCGTTGTGTGTTTAAAATTGACTAACATAATTAGATCTTGGATATAGTTCTATCCATATCGTCGATCGACATTCATTCTCCATTCGGAGTCTGATACAATTGTATCAGTACTATCAGAGTTAGTGTGTCAGAGTATGTATCTGGGAGAAAATCCAACGAAGGGAGCCCGATCAACAATGATGATTGGTTTATGATTTGCAGAGATTGAATATATAGGATGGTTAAGGATTCAGGATCCAAAGCAGCATTGAAGAATATCAAAATATAACTTTCGAAGTCGAGAAGGTTTATTTGTGGAGAACACTCTGATGAAGCTGGAACGACATACGACCAAGATTAATTCAGAGTGATCAATATTTATTGACCTAGAAAAGGCACATGGAAAGTTAGTTAGGAAGGAATGACCTTGTTTTAATTAAATCAACGGTTCATATTGCATGAATGAAGACACTGACAAATGGTTCATATCTGTTCGGAGGAATCTAAATCAGCTGCTATGAAGGAGATGTGTGGCAACATTTTATTGGCTCTCGGAGTAGTGTCATCAGAGTCAAAAAACTCTACGAGCTAGAAGAACTCTGATAGAGTAAGCCCGATCAAAGAATAATACCAGTTCAAAGCATAATATATTAATAATTCAAATGAGGACATGTGTCAGCTAATACCGAACCGGAGGTGACGTTAATGAATGAGAAGTGGAAACGTGGAAATGACATGAGAAAATAGGAAGGTGACATGTGGCATGAATGTGTAGGTTGATCAATGAGGATAGGGTACAACAGAAGTAATATGGTTTTTTGTGACCGTAGATCTTGGAATAGATCGACGATGGAAAATTATGATTGGTTTGGAGTCTGACTAGAAGGAGAAAGACCTTTGGAGCGTAAGCTTCAGAATGGATTAATCCACGCGCAAGGAATTATTCCGAAAGAGGAGGTTTGAGGTGAGATTGTGAGTGTCCATCAACAAGATGAATCAACAATCGAGATTGATCAAGAACAAAAATTTTCCGCAACCTAATTCATTTGACATGTAATCGAGAGTGTCCATGTGAACGTGATCAACGGTGAGGATTCAATGTTGGAGCACCACGATGAGAGATATGGATCATTCATCCTGTGACGATCAATGGAGAGGATCGAAGGGTGAAATGAGTCTGATGGCTTGGGTGAGTTAATCCATGGTGTTGTTTGGCTACCAGTCATAGCCCGAGGACACATGGAGTATGCTCTAAAGGATAAAATATTATCTATATGAGCCCACGGTTATGGAAAAGGGTCCCATGGAGATAGGTTCTTAGTTTTCAAAACTTAAGTTACTAGTACATGTAACAAAGCATTCAAAATTCTATCAAGTCAGGCATTTGGGACCGAGAGAAAATTAGGAAGATAGTTTGATTTAATTTTATGCACGTGTTGGAATAGAAGGGAGGTCATCATTTTTGGTATGATAGCAATGTTTTTCTTTGAATATAAAGGGAATATTTTTAGATTCAAAGTTGCGGAAGGAAGCTTGTGAATATTTGTGTAGACATGAAGAAAAATGAATTGGATATATAATTCCATGGTGGATTACTACATGTATTGATCATATATTTTATGATAATAACTCTAGTAAAGATATAATCTGTGAATGCATGTAACAGAGAGGGATATGGTAGAAGCCAACAACTAGTAGAGTTGTGACAGATGGAAAACATAGCTCTCAAGTGGAGAATTTGTGGCAAGATCTTGCAACAACATATGTTGTAATTACTTCCAGTTGGAGATTGGAAGTAAGTGGATAGGACAAGAGGAGTTCTCTAGAGAAAATGAGAAAGAGTGCAAAACCAGAGAAGAGAAAGAAGTGCTTAGAAGGTTCCAGTGGAGAGAACCAGTAATACCAAGAGGAAACGATCAAGAGAGAAGCTTGAGTGGTATTAGGTAGAAAATGAGGAGACTTGCTACAGAGTCTTGATGCAACTCATAGTGGAATAGAATAAGTTCACAAGAGAGGGAATCAAGATGACCATTGATGGTCAAGACAAAGGTTTAGGGAGAATCCACAACAAAGGAAAGGAAAATTTCAAATAAACTGGCATAAGGATAAAGTTGAGTCAAGATGAATTTGACAGGGAATTTTCTCAGTTGAAGGAAATAATCGGTGTAGTGATGAAGATGCTACAAGAAAAAAAAAAAGACTATAGATATGGTTGGAGATTTAAGAAAAAGGTCAAGTGGCCTATTGACTAGATATATATAAGGAGGTTGAGACATAATCTAAAGTACATGTTGGATTATTGGAACAAAGAAGAGGAACTAAGAGAATATGAGTATAGGAAGTCCTTGGAAGCAGTATTAGGAGTTCACTTTTGTGAACCAGAGCAGGGAAAGATGCTTGGAGAAGAAAATGAGGTTTAAGATGTAGAATTCATGGGGAGACTTGAAAGTTTATTCCAGCACAATGAATAGAGGATTCTAGAGGCACCTAAAGAGACTAAAGAGACTAATTTATTTAGAACTAAGTATTTGTGTATGTTTACAACAATTACAGGTCATGGAGATAGAAACCACTTGAAGCTATCCAAAAGGAGGAATTTTTTCATGAACACATAAGAGAGAGAGATTCTAAATTATATCATATCAGAGGAAGGGAACAAATTGTCTCTTGAAAGTTGTGAAAGAGGAAGTTATGAATGTTGAAAGAATGCAGATGATGAAGGTGTGAAGAAGATAGTTAGTTGTCTTGGAGATACTTTAGTTGATCATGGTGTATATGTAATCTTAGAAAGATATATGCAAAGCTACAGTGAATCAAGTATGGAACTTTCCAAAAAGGAGATGACACTGGAGGATGATGATCATTGATACATGATCATGAATAAAGGTATAAATTGTTTACATAAAATATGTAATTGTAATAATTTCCAAGAACATAATTTATTTGAGCAATCTCGTAGACTGAGCACACAACTTAAAGATATCAAATATTGTTTGAATGCACTTTTATCTAGTGAAAAGTGTTCTCAATAAGTCAAGGAAAAATAGATATGTGAAGACAAAGAGATGTCAACGACAATATAAATCTTTTGTAGAAGTTTACAACATAATTGCAACAATAGTGTGTACTAGCAGAGGACAATACTAGACATTGAAGAGTTATGGAATCGATTGATGAATATTTACAAGAGGAAATAATAGGATAAGGAGAAGAGAATCCTACCAATAAAAATTACTAAAGGAAGCATATAGATTGCACAACGACAGAGTAGAGTATGGGATCTAGGAAGATTGCAGGCAACAACTATACAACAATAAGGTGGAAAGGCAAGTGAACAACAACATAAAGTATAGGATCCATGAGGAATTCAACCATTGGAAATCATGATTAGGAGATCATCAACAAATTTTGTTCCTTTGGAGTATGATGCAGGAGCATCGTGCCTCGAAAAAAAAGTTGTTTTTACTAGACCTAGGTGGGTCTTGAATTTAATTATTTATTTGTTGAATTACTATGTTTTATGGAATTTTAGAAGGATGTATAGGATTGAGATTTGGGTGATATTATTTGTAATTGAATATTCCATCGTTTAGCATATTTCGAGAGAATGGATACCTAGAGAAAACCTAGGTATAAAGAGAGATTTTAGGAATGATTGAGGATTTTATGGATCTAAAGGAATCTAGAGCTTTATTGAGGATTTTTTGGATATCGAAACCAATTTTGGTATCATAATCCTTTGATGATTAAATTGTAAGCCTACAAGAAATAGAGGGATGTGTAAATACAAAATTAGGGTGAGAGTGTGAGGCCAAGTGTGACCAAATTCCAAATTAAATTCCAATAGAATGTAAATCAGGTCGAGAAATAGAAAGGCGTTGTCTAAAATTATATATAGATTCATTAATATAATCTTTGAGTTATTGTGTCTCTTTGTAAGTGTGATATTGAATATCCTTCATTGTGTGGATGACCTATGTCGAGATATATATTTCTTGGATATGTTAGATTGTTTCTCTAACTCATGGTTATAGGTTATAGGTTAGATCAAGATTAAATCCTCATATCATAGAAGGATAGACTAGTTCCTCATTCATCGACCACCATATGAGGTCGATGACCGAACATGATAATAGATTGGGAACAATTGATAGTTGAGTCACAGTGAAATCGAGGAGAAAAGAGTTCAAATCCCTTCTATAGCTGTCACAAATGAGTGACTGTTCGATCGAGATAAAAAATCAATCGTGATTGTCAATTTTAGCACCCAGATATTTCATTGTGTGTTTAAAATGGATGTACAAAATCAGGTCTTGGATAGAGGTTTGTCCATATTGATGACTGACATTCATTCTCCATTTAGAGTCTGATACGATAGTATCATTACTATTGGAGTTAGTGTATCAGCGTATGTATCTAGGAGAAACTTCGACGAAGGGAGATTGATCAATGGTGGTTAATGGTTAGAGAGTCACAAAGATCGATGAAAGAGGACAGTTATAGATTTGGGATCCGAAGCAACATTGTATACTATCAGAATAGAACTTTCGGAGTCGAGAAGGCTCAACTTCCAATAACACTCCAATGAAAGTGGAGTGATGGATGTCCAATATTAATTCAGAGTGATCCAGATGGATTGACCTAGAAGAGGCATGTACAAAGTCAGTCAGGATGGAACCAAATTGTCTTAATTAAATCAACGGTTCAAATTTCACGAATGAATACCCCGAAAGAAGGTTCATATCTGTTCGGAGGAATCTAAATCAACTGCTACGAAAGAGATGTGTGGCGACATTTTATTGGCTCTTGGAGTAGGGTCATCGAAGTCAAGGAAATATACGAGTTGGAAGATCTCGAATAGACTAAGCTCGATAAATGGTTGAGATCTATTTCGAGCAAAACATATTGACAATTCAGATGAGGAAATGTGTTAGTTGATAGATAACTAGAGGTGACATCAATGAATGAGAAGTGGACACGTGGAAATGACATGGGTGAATATGAAGGTGACATGTGGTAGGCACGTGTAGGTTGAACAATGAAGACATGGAACAATAGAAGTAAGACAATGGTTTGTGACCGTATATCTTGGAATACATCGACAATGGAAAATTCGCAGTGGTTGGAAGTTTGAAAAAAAAACAAAATATCATCAAAGAGTGAGCTTCGTGATGGATTAATACATACACAATGAATTATTCTGAAATAGGAGGTCCTAGGTGAGATCCTGAGCATCCATCAGAAAGAGGAATCAACGATCGATATTGTTCGTGGAAAAAAAATATCCACATCCTAATTCATTCCGACGTGTAATCAAGAGCATCCATCTAAAGGTGATCTATGGTGAGGATTCAAAGTTGGAGCACCCAATGAGAGACATCCATCATCCTTCCCGTGACAACCAATGGCGAGGATCAAAGGGTGAAATGAGTTTGATGCCTTGGGTAAGTCAAGTCATGGATTTGTTTGGTGATTGGTCATAGCCCTAGGACACATGGATTATGCACCAAAGGATAAAAGCTTAAGTGTATGAACCCATGGTTATGGAAAAAGGTATCATGTATATAGGTGCTTATTTTTTAGTGCTTACATGATTACGACATGTAACAGAGCATTCAAAACTTTGTTAAGTCAATAATTTATGCCCAAGAAAAAATTAGGAATACAGTTCGATCCAATTTGTAGAAAAAAATAGATTTAATTTTCTACACCTGTGGGAATACAAGGACAAGAGGTGATGAAGAACTATTACAGTTATGGTTATGAAAGAACTATTATAGTTAGCTTGTTTCATTTCTAATAGAGAGTAATCCTAGTATAGTTTGCACATATAGTGCCAATATCTCATAAGTTTGTATGAACCTTAGGTTGATATTTAAAGTGAGGAGTTTAAAATTATTGTTTAAATTCCTTGGTCCATCACTTTTTGGCACATTTGTCGGGGAGGTTCTAAGAAATTACATTGAGATGAACTTTCTTAGATTGAAATATGCATATTTTTCTACATATTTCTTGCAAAAATACTTTTTGAAAACAAATGTAGGGAAGCAACAAATAATGGAAAATAAGAGTAAACATAACCAAAGGAGAATAGTTACAAATTTAAAATCATTAGCTACATAAAGTCAAAATATCCACACCATGCACCTCTAGGTATGCCTCCTAACATCCTTGAATTTTTGTGAACAACTAGGAAAAAATTGTTAAAAATACAGTCATGACATTCAACTTTTGAGGAGGAAATGGAGAGATATTAAAAACATATTTATAATTAATATACACCTCTAATTCTAGTTTCCAATCCAATTGGAATCACTCTATTTTGACATTGTATGAATATTTTACACCCAAAATAGTGACTGCTTGTCCAAAAATCTTCATGGTTCTAGTTTTGCATCTTGATTGTTTCTTGGCATATTTTACATATCAATTCAAGATGTCTTTCAAAAAATTTCTAGTGGAAATATGTCTATGAATACACTTTTCTTTTTCCATTAAAATCACGTCAATCTAACATCAAATGAAAAATTTATGCCTCAAAATGTAAATGTTGGTCCAAGCTAGAAAATGAAAACAACTAGGATACATATGTTGTTTCTTAATATATTTGATATACCAAATCCATGCACTCTCAAATCTTGTTTCTATTGCACATTTGTCATGGAAGAGAAATACATCACATCTCTCTTCTTCCATAATCTAACCATACAATGAGAGACAACTAGCTATGTGTAGATTTCAAAGGGTCAACAAGGTCAACTTAACTATCAAGGAATGATTTAAAAGAGTTGCATGAATTTCGATGAAGATGATAAAGTACCAAAGAGTTAATAAGTGAAATAAACAACATTTAGTTCTTTGGCATTTACATCTCCAATAAAAATGAGGAGGATTGCAATATTTGAAGAAAATGAAGACAACCCCTCAAGTACAAAAGAAAAAAGGAAGATCTCAAAAAAAAAGAAAAAGAAAATAAAAATTTTCATGGTGATGGGTTAGGTCTTGAAAAATTCCTAGAGAGGCAAGTTTAGGACTATATAAAAAAAAAAAGAGAGATAAATGGAAAAAGAGAGATAACTTTCTTATGGTGAAAATTAGCAATAGAACGAGTGCCTTGAAAAAAATGAAAGAAAAAATTGAAAAAAAAAAGAAAAGGGAAAAAATGAAAAAAGAAAAAAATAATAAATATTTTTTTTAGTATAAGGAAATGAATATCAACCAACAACCTATATCTCCTACACAAAATGAAAAAAATGCCAACATAATAATAAGGAAGCAAGTTTGCATTATCAAGAAGACAACAACAATGGCCATCCAATAAAAAATATAGGTGATCAAATCCAACCTACAACAATTATGAGTTAGGTATGACTCTTGCAAATATTTTTCTTACATGATACTTCTACTCAACTTATCAGAATTAAGGAAGATCTCAAGATCTCCTATGAAGGTCAAGAAAAGACACCATCTATTAAGAATAAGTTTTCCATACCATAAGAATAAGTTTTCCATACCATAACATTCAGAGATCATTTTATACATTCAAACATAAAACTTATGAGTTGAGACTTATTAGATCTCATCTCAAGTCATCGACACCATATCACATTTACCATTTCCATATAGAATCACCATTCATGTTATACGACCACACCTATTTCTTTTCATTATTTCATCATTTTACCACCAGCTTCATAAACTACACTCTTTTCCATAATTATTACTTTTTATTTTTCCCAAAAACACTTCCATACCTCTGTACTAATTCCCAATAGCTTCAAACCTTGGGCCAAAAAATAGTCTACAGAATAATCTAAAGGTTCTACACGATCAACTACAGGTTCTACAAGAAAATATACAACAAGTTAGAAAAAACTACAAGGTCTAGAAGATAATTGAAGAACTCAATAGTCATATCTCACAATATGTTCATCAACTTTTGTAAACACCGATCAACATCTGTACTCTGAAATGTGAAAAAAGAAAAATGCAATGTGTAATGAAATATCCATTACAATATCAAAAGCTCTTATGAAGAAAGAGATACATTTGCCTATAATACAAAACCATGTTCGGAATATGGATCTGGAAGAGGCAAAGAAAATATCGTCTTGTTGGTGTTCAAATACAATTTGAGAGTGTTATTGCGTATTGTTTATTATCTACGAAAATATATAATGTAACAAATAACGTTGAGAAGGGCTGAAGAAGTTTCTATGGATTTAATTTACCAGAAACAAAAGTAGCGTTAACATGGAAAGTTTCAATTAAACGGTTGTGCAAGGCCTTACAAGGATGGTGTTATGTTTAATTAGTTTGCTCCAGCGTTTATTGAAACTTCTGTTTCTGACAAATTAAAACCATAGAAATTTGTTCGTCCCTTTGCATCAACTTCGGACATAGAAAGTTATTTGTCACATTATATCTTTAGGGAGAGGATAAACAAAACGGAATCACATTTTCAACAGCAGCAAGACAACATTTTTTTGGCTCTCCAAGCTAACTTATTTCGGGCATGTCTTCTGTCTTTTATGCAGATGTTTCACTTTTTCAATACGAGCTTTTAAAATCGTAATGGGATATTTCATCCCACTTTGCATCTCTCCAATCTACGTGTTAATGGCATCTTTCATCTTTCATTCCAGTTTGCATCTCTGAATTTAAGTTCTCTTATACCAGTTATATATTTAAATTTTTTATATTCTTTATGTATAAATGTCAATCCTTATCTTTACCCGTTTTCTTCATAAAATTTAAAGAGCCATCCAAAAGAAACAACACAGTCGTCAAGGTGAAATATAGATGTATTTTGTAGTTGCAAATGGTCAATATATTGATGTTTCTATTTGAAGACATCAATAATGTATCACTTGAATTTTCAAAGATTAATTTATATTGTTTTAATTTTTAAATGTTGTCATGTATATGTAATTTTTTTTTGTGTTTTGTTGACAATTAATATAATTACGTCGAAAGGAAAGGTGTATATTTATTGATAATGGGCACAATTAATGATCTTTTAATTTTAAATTCTAATATGATGGCTAAGCATTGAAGATGCTAGCATATTCTTATATCATTTTGGTAACACTCATTCATTTTTTATATCTGAAAGGTCGTTTGATACCACGACCTACACGGACATTTTATGTACGCTATGTGTTGGAGTCGGCTCAGTTACGGCTCTTGTTCTGAATGGAACCCTTTCGGGATTCTCCAGCCGCGAGTCGGCTGTGCTTGTATTAGTTATGTGAATACATAACCGTATAGAGCACCTGGTTATTTATTTATTTTATTCTTCCTGTGATGTTAGGTTAGGATAGGTGGCTTAATTGAACAAGGAGATAATTTTTTACTTATCTGACCGAAACTTTTGAAGCATTAGCCTTGCAAAAACACAATAATCTCTAATTCATGGCAAAATGCATGTGTAACTTTTTGCCGAGTCCAGTGCACTGAGACGTTGATCTGCATTCTAGATAAATACACCAAGATTCCTGTCACCCTCAGAAAAGTTTGACTTTCCATTGGAAAATGTCTAAGACATTAATCCAATGATTAGGTAACTGTAGGTAACTGAAGATTATACTACTAGCACATAAATATCGTCCTTGCCATGTATATCCACCCAATTGAAAATTTAATTGTTTATCTTACAGCTAAGTTTCTTCCTGCGTCACTAAGCAGTTCGTTGAAAACAATTTGGTCAGCGGTTCTTTACTATTTATTTTGTTTGCTCAATCTAGTTTCTTAAAAAGAGGTTTGAAAACCAGCCATATAATAGGGCGAGAATTCAAAAAGAAAGACTTTAACTTCTAATCGTTACATTTTTTTTCATAGCCTCTAATCATTTAACTTTGATAACGCTATAACTTCTAACACTGTTACATTCTTTTTCATAACCTCTAATCATTTACATTCTTTTTCATAACCTCTAATCATTTAACATTGATAACGCTATAACACGCATCCGATTTCCATACAAATACATTGAAAGCGTAACACAAGAGGGGCACTCACCATGTCTGTAGTAACTCTAGACATTACGCACATAAATGACTTGAACTATGCGTGCCATAGTTGAAGCCATGTTGACAAAGAGGTTGAAAGCTATATTCACATGAATGACATATTCATAATCATGCATGACATGTTAACAAAGAAGTTAAAACTTAATATAGAGGAAATTACACAATCACTATTCTTACTTAAGATTATATAATGATGATTATTATTATTAATCTTTATTAAAATTTAATTGGTAAGTGATTATTTGACATAATATAATTCTTAATAAAATATTTTATTTTTATAAATATATTAATAATTAAAAAAAAATAAAAATTTAATAACTTATTTCATATTTTGAAATATGAATGAAAAAAAATATTAAAAATTATATAAATATAAAATAGTTTATTTGATAGAAAAAAATTTAAAACTTTTTGAATCTTTAAAAGTATGTATCTAATTTGAAATACATTTGGTTAAACTTAAATAATCATATAATTTGAAATACATTTCATTAAACTTAAATAATTTCTCTTAAATAATCATATAGTTGCATGAAGGACCTTAATTTCACTTAAATAATCATATAGTGGCATGAAGGGCCTCTCATCATCATTGTTAAGTGAAATTATGATGTCATCATAAAAAAATATAGAGATCAGCCGTGATGATGAACAAGGCGATCCTATGTGTTGTATACCATGATGTGAGAGTATGAGTATTCAAATAGTTTCAATACTTCACAATATAGGTTGAAGTTCTCTTTAAATGGATTTCTAAACTATAATGTAATGAAAGAAACCCTTAAAAAGAAGCTTTAAGTTTCATGCATAAAGATTTATACCAAGAAAGTACATTTTTAATTTATTAAAAATCATGTACTTCACATTGAACTTAATACATGGAAATATAACACCATTATGTAACGTAAGAAACATAAAATATAGTTTTTTCTTAAAAACTAGTTTTAAATTTCATGAAATCATGTAATTTACATTGAACTTAATACATATAATATTTCAGATATAAAATAGTATGTACATAAATAATTAGTTAGAAATAGAAGATAAACAATGATATAACCATAACAACACCATAATAATACTAAAATAATATCAGAATAACACAAGAAAGAGCACTTTAATTATTGAGAGAAATGCTTACTTGCCTCATCGAGAGGGCAACCTTCAGCAGAGTAGAGCTCTATTACAATAATATCCAAGACAAAACGTCTCATACCCTCTACTCTTATTTATACTAAATATGTCTATCAAAAGAACAATCTAGAGGAAGATCCTTTTAGAAGTAGAAGTTTCTATTAGGTCTTACATTTGACTTATTCTTCCTTATTGCTAGGCCTTATTAATATTGACCTTTAGTACATGGAAATTTATTATTCTACATACGTGAGGGGTTAGGTCCCTAACATGTCCTCCTCCTTAAAAACAACCTTGTCCTTAAGGCTTGAGATGAGAAAATTGTTCCAGAATGGTAGTTGGTTCCCAAATGGAATTTGCTGGAGTTGTATCTTTCCACTGGACTAACACTTCCTTGATGGTTCGCTGACGCAAACAATGCTCACGTTGGTCCAAAATTGCTTGTGGTTGTAGCCAAATGGAGCCTTCTTCATCCAGCTCGAGAAGGTTAGATTGAGTTTGACACTTAGTTCCAATCACCTTCTTTAAAAAGGAAACATGAAAAACAAGATGGAACTTAGAATGGATGGGAAAAGCTAACTAATAGGCCACCTGTCCCACATGCTTGAGAATGATATAAGGACCATAAAATTTGGGCACTAGTTTCTGACAATGGTCATCCTTGAGGGAATTTTTCTTGTAAGGTTGCAGTCGAAGAAACACCTGATCTCCTTCTGCAAATTGACGTTCAGAGTGAATTTGATATGCTTCTTGATTCATGTGATTCTGGGCCATGACCAAATTCTCTTTGAGGGTACAGAGAATAGCCTCTCAAATTGTAAGCGTTTGTCCAACTGCTTGGACCTTCGAGACACCTGGAAAGTATGAGAGAACTGAAGGTGGATTTTGTCCATATACCACTTCAAAAGGAGTCATGTGGGTAGTTGTATGGTAAGAAGTTTTGTACCACCATTCAACTAGTGGTAACCGTTGAGCCCATTGATTTTTCCTTTCCGATGCAAAACACCTCAAATATGTTTCCAAACACTTGTTGACAACTTCAGTTTGACCATCAGTCTGGGGATGATAAGTTGTCCTGAGATGAAATTGGGTGCCTTGTAGCTTGAACAGTTTTGCCAAAAATTGATGGTGAAAGTTGGGTCGCGATAAAAAACAATAGAATGAGGCATGCCATAAAGCTTGAAGACCCGATCCATGAAACATTAAGCCACAATGGAGGTTGTTAATGGGTGTTGAAGAGCATAGAAGTGAGCATACTTGGAAAGACGATCAACTACCACCATTATGATTGATTTATTTCTCGATTTAGATAACCCTACAATAAAATCCATAGAGATATCCTATCAAATAGCAGGTGGAATCAAAAGAGGTTGTAGTGTTCCAAGAGATTTGACTATTTCTCCCTTGTTACGTTGAAAAACATCACATTCAACCATAAAATTGTGAACGTCTTGTTTCACACCATCCCCAAAAAAAGAACGTTTGACCCAGTCATAGGTTTTGGTAAACCCAGAGTGCTCAGTGATGGGTGTGGCATGAAGCTCAGAAAGCACCGTTCATTTAAATTTTGATTATTTAATTAAAACAAATGAACTTTGTATCGAAGCTCATCATTGAGCCAAGAGTACCCTGGGGAGACTGGAGAATTGGCCTGCAATTGTTGTATCAGATGCAAAATTTTGGGATCGTGTAGCCATTCCTAGCGAACAACTTCGAGCCAATATGGAACAATGAAGGAGAGAGAAAAAATGGACCCTTCGTCTTCATATTTTCTAGAAAATGCATCAACAATCACATTGTCTTTGCCTTTCTTGTAAATGATCTCATAATCATATCCAAAGAGCTTAGTTGCCCATTTTTGTTGCTTTGGGGAGGAAAGGCATTGTTCCAGAAAATACTTGAGGCTTTGATTATATGTATTAATTTGGAACCATTGACCCAATAGATAAGGGAGCCAAAGTTCCACGACATGAAAAATATCCAACATTTCCTTTTCATAGATTGATGTGCCCAAATGTCGCTCTGATAGTTGTTTTTTGGTAAGGGCCAAAGGTTGACACTCTTGCATACAGACTACGCCAATAATTCCTTTCCCGGAAGCATCACATTATAGGAAAAAGGTCTTTGTGAAATCAAGAATGGACAGGTCTGGAGTGGTGCACATGGCCATCTTCAAGGTTTGAAAATCCCGAGCAACTGTTGGAGTCCAAGTGAAATAATTCTTTTGACGGAGAGCACTGAGAGGTGTCGTGATCTTTCCATAATTCTTAACAAACTTGCGATAATAACTTTCTAAATACATAAATCCATGCAAGATTTTGAGAGTCTTTGGGTGAGGCCAATATTGCATAGCTTCAATATTTTTAGGATCCACCTTGACACTAGCCTTGCCAACAAGATGACCGAAGTGCTCGACTTCTAAGGCGCCAAAAACACATTTAGATTGTTTGAGGAAAAGTTGGTGATGAGAGAGTAGATGGAGAACTCAATCCACATGAGCAAGATGGTTTGTCCAGGTTTTACTCTAGATGATGATAGCATCAAAGAAAAATAAGACAAAATGAAGGAGAAAAGGATGGAAGACATGATTCATAAGGCTTTGGAAAGTGGAGGGAGCATTACACAATCCAAAGTACATGACCAAAAACTCATAGTGGCCCTCATGACTTCTAAATGCAGTCTTAGGAATGTCTTCCTCATTCATACGAATCTCATGGTAGCCAGAACAAAGATCGCATTTCGTAAAGAACTGGGCACCTGTCAATTCATCCATGAGGTCATAAATGAAAGGAATGATAAATTTGTCTTTAATGGTGATTTTTTTGAGGGCACGAAAGTCAGGACACATGTGTAAAGAACCTTCTTTCTTAAGGACCATGATCATAAGAGAAGAGTAGGGGCTTGTACTAGGGCCGATAACACCTGCGTTGAGAAATTCTTGAACAATTTTCTCAATTTCATTTTTTTGGGAAAATGGATGATGATAGGGATGAATATTGGGAGGAAGGCTTCCTAGGACAAGGGGAATGGAATGATCATGAATACCATGGGAAGGAGGGAGTCCCTTGGGAGTGGGAAAAACCACTTGATGTTTAGAGACGATGGATTGGAGGTCCTATGGCACATAGGGTGTCTTAGTGGCTTGTATGGCATGGAGTTGAGAAATAATGCCAAAATGACCTTTTTTGAGCAGATTTTCCATGCGATGGGAACTGATGATTTCTGAGGAACCGATGGTGATGCCTTGGAACATATATTGTTGGACCTATTGGTCAAATTGTATGGTTAATTCCTAAAAATCCATGAGAATGGGACCCAAAGTCCTTAGCCATTCTGCACCCAACACAATGTCACGGCCGCCCATGTCGATAGAAAACATATGATATTTCATGTGGTACTCACCAATTTGTAGACACACATTTTCACAATGCCCTCCACATTTCATGGACCTGCCATTGGCAATCATGATTTGAAAATTATTGACGAAACATATATATATCAATTAGTTTCTTGGGAAATGTGGTGATGAATAAAATTATGGGTGCTTCCACTATCAACAATAATGATGACCTTCCTATGCTTAATGTAACCAATTAGCTTGAGGGTTTGGGGAATAGAGAAGCCGGAGAGAGAATTTAGGGAAATGACCAGTTATACTTCAAGAGGGTCTGAGGGAGGGGTCATGTCAGTGAGTTTAGGTGACACAAACACAAGGGGAGACTCAACACCATCTTCCGAAACATCCTTCGAGATGGCCATAAAACTATTTTGTTCCTTACACTTATGCCCAAGAAAATATTTTTCATCACAATTATAACAAAGGCCTTTGAGTTGGCGTTCATACATTTTGGCCTTGGTCAATTTATGGATCTTTAGTGGATTAAAAGGAGGAGTGGGAGTGACTGGTTTAGTGCGAGGAATAAAGGACGATTTTTAGTTTTGAGAAGAGACAAATTGTTGTGCTTCCTTATCTATTTTAGTATTGTCCACCCAACTCTGAGGCCGAGACATAAGTACATGGGCATGAATCTCATCCTTGAGGCCACTAATAAATCATTCTAAAAAAAAAAAATTAGACATGCCCTCTGTACAAAAATCCAATCGCTCAAAAGAGGATATAATGTCTTCCACTGTGCTAGATTGTTTCAACCTTTTCAAATGGCCTAAATGGTTGGGGTCAGTTTCAAATCATTCATAAATATCTACCACAAAGTTTCTCCAAGCCACATACCCTTGGAGGGAATTTTTTCTCCATTGCCACCATTTCCAATGTTCTTTATATAGATGGAGAACACCATACCAGACTTTCGACAACTCATCCGTAATGCCATACAAACAGAAATAATGTTCCATTTGAGTTACCCATCCAGTGGGATCCGATCCATAAAATTTGGTCACATCCACATGCGGAAGGCATAGGTCACATTGAAATTGATGGGGCTGAAAATTTTGGGGATGGTAGAAAGTTTCACCTTTGGTTTGCAAAGGTGGGTCAGATGAGGGAATATATGTAGGGATATGCAACATGGGGAAGATCATCATAGTGAAGGATTCGATTTGGGTAGCAAGGTCATGTTTGAGGTCCTCTATTTTGGCATTGATGGAGGAATGCATGGTTTTATTGACGGTGGAAATATTGGCAAATAGCTGTCTCACTTCTTGTTGGGTTTTTGTGAAATTAGAGTGCAAGGAATTGAAGCGAGATTCCAATTTTTTTTAACTACTACGGAGTTATACTCCGATATGAAGAATACTGCAGTGATGAAATTCCCAAATGCTTAACAGGAAGAAATGTGTAGTAAATTCGCAACCTGAATGAAGGAGACACAATTGCGCATAAATAGATCTTGTTTTTTCTATTTTATTTCTGACACAAGGGTTCTATAGATAAGGTTTTTCCATGTGCTATAACTCTTTGATATATGTCCAGGGTCCAATAGTACTACTCGACCCAATATCTCAGGGAACCAACTAAGGAGGCTAGACTGTGCCCTTAGTTGTACTACCTGACTACCCAGGTACTAGAGAGTATCTTCCCAAGTGTTGTTCTCGGTGGAACTATAGAAGTCTGGTTGTTGATCGGTTTATCTATGGAGGGATTTAGGATATCTAGGTTGATCCATATATAGGTGTTTTTTGATGCGCTACCATTTGAAGGGGTACCAACAAGGGTTACAATGGTGGCCAACAGATGTGCTCTTAAGTACCACTTGTATTTTATTTTTGTATGAATCCCTGACCCTGAGGTTATGTGCGTGACAACATATCTTTGTAGCTTAAATATGCCATAATACGTCTCTACCCTGAAAAAAAAAATTAACCCACAATTTTCTATCGAGGAAGGTGCTCTGATACCACTTGTAATATTCCAAATATAAAATAGTATGCAGAACATAAATAACTACCTAGAAATGGAAGATAAATAACGATATAACCAGAACAACACCATAATAATACCAAAATAATACCAGAATAACACCAGAAAGAGCACTTTGATTACTGAGAGCAATGTTCACTTGCCTCTTCAAGGGGGAAACCTCCAACATAGTAGAGTTGTATTAAAATAATATCCAAGACAAAACTTTCCATACCCTCTACTCCTATTTATACTAAATATGTCTATAAAAATAACAATATAGAGGAAGATCCTTCTAGAAGCAGAAGCTTCTATTAGGTCTTCTTACATTTGACTTATTCTTCCTTATTGTTAGGCCTTATTAATATTGACCTTTATTACATGGAAATATATTATTCTACCTATGTGAGGGGTTAGGTACCTAATAATACATGGAAATATAACACCATTATGTTTGTAATGAGACTATATCTCAACCAATGTCATTATATTTTTGTAAATCCAAAGCCCAAATTGTATATATTTTTACAAAACATTTTAAGCGAAGACCAATTTATCTTGTGGAGTAAAAAAAAGTTAGGTTGAAAGAATCTAATGTCAAATTATTACATCATTATTCGGTGAGTGCAAACTAATGATGGTCTCGCATGATGTGTTAGTGGCAATGCAAAACTCGAAAAACAACAATCTCTTTACTTTGAGGGATTATTCAAGGTACTTTTCCAATGAATTTGAATATGGTGTAAGAATATGAAATGTAGTAAATTGAATTAGATTTCCAAATATATAACTTCTATTCATAGAAATTGTGAACACCTATGCCAAATTTGATTTTTTTATAAAAGTGGTATCTTATTTTTCCAACAAAATATAAGCTATATATTTTTGTTCAAACTTGTATACTTGTAGAGAACCCATTTTTCTTGTGACATATATTTTTTGGAAATTTATAAAAGTAATTTTTCTTTTTTCATGTAGGCTAATAAGGTCTTAACATGATCAAAATATTATTTATTTATTTATTATTTATTATTTTTTTTCTAATTATAGATATTAGTATCCTCTAGTGCCACATATAAATCATTCAATAAATGGTTAAGCTGACAAAACGTTATAGCAGAAATAAGAGATGTATGTATTCTAGTACTTTGATATATTTAAAGACAAAAATAGATTAAAAATAGTAAACAATATTATTTTTTCTAAATTGTACATTTGAAATATACACATCCAACTCTATCTGTGTCTGAAGTTTCGTCAATAAATGAATTGTGTAGCCTATAGAAAAAAAACATTAAGAACAAATATATGGAGAGGAATTCATAAAAATTGACGTTTGTATCTATTTGCAGAACGAAGACATTTTATTCGATATATTATTACAATGATGAGTATTCCATATATAGAGAACATATGGTGACCATCCATGAAAGGATGCATCCCTTGTATAATCAATAACTATTTATTATTATCATTTACTTATTATATATATTGTTTAATAATCAATAATTATATTATTAATTACTAACCTAAGAGACTGTCTTCTCGATGTTGTCCAAACATCAACATTCCCTCTCAATGATGGAGACAGTCTACATCGTGCCAAGCTTGTCTCTGAGCTATAAAAACTTCTCCCTAGACTCATGACACTTATATGTTAGTCTTGGGACATGTCTCTCTCATAATTGAATCAAGGGGGGAATCCTCTTGCATCTCTCCCTCTGAGCCAACTAACTCTCTATGAGATGAGGCTCACTTTGGGTCCACATGTGATAGTACCTAGCATATTGAATCTTTATCATTCCTTATCAAATCACGATGACTAGGAAAAATACCACACCAAGTTCATTCACCATAGGTACACCCTTATGAGTGAATTTCATCCCGATGCTAGCTCACATGTGGAAATCACCTCGATTTCATATTATTCCTTTTGATGATCAAGGAGGGAATATGCCTGGGCCCATTTACCACAAGTACA
>JASDQU010193359.1:5542-19903 GCA_032191745.1 Picea mariana | reverse complement strand
TTTATTTTAAAAGGCTCGAAAATGGAAACTATTTTATCTTGCTATTGTATGTAGATGACATGCTTGTTGAAGGGTCTAATATGTAGGATATAAATGTGCTCAAGAATAAATTATCTAATTCATTTACGATGAAGAATTAGGGTGTTGTAAAGAAAATCATTGGCATGGGAATAACAAGAGACATGAAAAATTGCAAATTGACATTGTCTCAGGGTGAGTACATAGAGAAGGTGTTGGAAAGGTTTAGAATGCAGAATGCAAAACCAGTTAGTATACCTTTGGCCAGCCATTTCAAATTAACTAAGGATATGTGTCCCAAGACATAGGAGGAGATAGAATACATGTACAGGGTCCCTTATTCATCAACAATTGGAAGCTTAATGCATGTGATGGTTTGCACAAGACCATAGATTGCATATGTAGTGGGATTTGTGAGAAGGTATATGAACAATCCAGGTAAAGAACATTGGGATGCATTAAAGTGGATTCTCAGGTATTTTAGAGGTATGTCTACTCATGCATTATGCTTTAGAGTTTCATACATTGTTCTACAAGGATATGTCGATTCAGATATGGCAGGTGATAAATATAGCAGGAGGAGCACCACAGGGTATGTTTTTACTATAGGTGGAACAACAGTAAGTTGGATTTAAAAATGCAAAAGGTTATTTCACATTCAACAACAGAAGCAAAGTATGTTGTTGCTACAGAGGCTAGTAAATAAATGATTTGGTTACAGAGGTTTATGGAGGAATTGGGAAAGAAGTAGGAGAATAGCAGGTTGTACTATGACAGTGAGAGTGCCATTCATCTTGGAAAGAAATTGATCTTCCAATCAAAGACTAAGAATATATAGATCAGGTACCATTTCATACGATCGATCTTGGAAGATGGACATTTGAAGTTGGAAAAGATACACACT
This sequence comes from Picea mariana, assembly GCA_032191745.1. Taxonomy (NCBI): domain Eukaryota; kingdom Viridiplantae; phylum Streptophyta; class Pinopsida; order Pinales; family Pinaceae; genus Picea; species Picea mariana. The sequence continues at coordinate 18,981 of JASDQU010193359.1, read as the reverse complement.
AGCCAGAATCCTGCAGACATGTTAGCAAAGGGAGTAACCAGGGAGAAATTGAGTTCCTGCTCAGTTTTAGTTGGTCTTCAAGAATGAAGGTGAAGATGAGAAATTTTCTAGGTCCAAGAAGCATCATAGTCCAGCAGATGCAATAGTGGGGGAGTTGTTGAGATCAGTCTCCAAGTGGGAGATTGATGGTTGTGGATCCTGATTATCTTCCTAATTCATAGGTCTTTGTTTTCAACCGTGTTTATACCCCCTGAAGACTTTATGCCCTGGAAGAATGTACAATCTTCCACGTGGGGGAGTTCAGGGGGGTTACCCCCCTGTGGGGTTACCCCACTATGGGGTTCGGGGGAAAGCGGGCCCCCGAAGGAAAAATTGCCTTGTAAATGTATATTGTAATTTCATAGTAAATTCTAACTGTTCATTATAATGTTGTAGATCTAATGCTAGAAGTTATGTTAGGTTTTTTTTCCCTAGAAGGAAACCCTCTTTTATGAGGGAAATGTATTGAGGCTATGTATCATTGTGAATATTGTATTATGAGGGAGGAGACTATGAGAGAAAGAAGAGGAGGTTACAATGAGTGGAATGTAGGTTGTATCCCTTCATTGGATGGATAATAATAAAGGAAGGACCTGGTAATTTCTCTGGTGGACGTATCCCACACTAGGTGAACCATGTGTATTTGCGTCTCTATTGTATTGTGTATCTTCTGTGTTTTATTTCTGCATTTGTTTTATTTTATTTCTTCGCGATCCTGTTTTTCTAACAATTTTTACCTTGGAAACCTAAATGGGAAAACCAAAATTTAGTGGTTGCTTAGTTCTCTTATTCTAACAATCTCTAGTACAATAAATTTGATGGTTCTTTGTGCATCCTCCTCTCTTGGATAGCTCCAACAAAATCCCCTTGACAATAAAATTATAAGAAGATATAAGAGAGCATTGGGGGTAATGGAAAGGCCAAGAGACTAGCCTTTTAGTTCCCATTCCTCTCTCTCTCTCTCTCTCTCTCTCTCTCTCTCTCTCTCTCTCTCTCTCTCCTATTTTCATTTTTTTATATTTTATTTAATTATTTACCTCTCTTTTGTCTCATTAGTCTCAAAAAATTTCATTGTCCTTTGTGTTTTTTCTACCCTCGTTAATTGTCGAATTACACTTAAGCACCGAGTATTACAACCATTGCTTGTTCGAATACATTTTGGTTCACCTCCCAATTGAGAGGATATTTGGTCTCCAAAATTTTCTAGGAAACAAATCTATGAATCAATGTGCCCTTTTTCTACTTCTCTAGAACATGGATCTAACTCGAGCTCTTAGATACAACTTTGACTCGTGACTCTAGATATTGTATTTGGTTATATCTATGGATCTAGCCCTGGTTCCTAGATCTCTTGTTCCCACATTTTAGAAGTATTCTCACTGACTCTTAGCTATAAGAAATATTTAGATCCGAACTCTTCACTCAAAATTCATTCCCATTTTCATGGTGCAAGTCTCTTTCATTCTCATATTGTAAGATAGTCTATATCTGTAGTTAATGAAGCCAAATCAAATTCAAGTTTTATTTTTCAATGGGATCCCAATAACTATTCCATCATTCAACAACCCCATGAAAGGAAGCGTGGTTTTTCCTCTTCTTCTAGGATTGATTACTTCCTGACATGGAAACAATTCTATGTTGTTGTAGATTCTTAACCAACACTTTATCCCTACAACAACGTTGCTTGGATTACCTCCTTGGTTTGCAAACATAGCACCTTATTCCATATAAATCATTTGACGAATCATAATATGGTTGTAGGATATGATAATCAATAGGCTATAGTATTGATGGTGAGATATTACCTCAAGATTTGGATGGTACAAAGGAAAGGGAATTCCATTGACCTCCCTACACCAATATTCGACACATCTCCAATAAGAGAATCTTGTTATGAAATTTTGCAAGTAACCATTGGAGTGGGGTTGTCTTTGCTATATTTTTTGTTGGCATCAACCCATTGTCCTATTGATGTCAATGATGACTTGTTGTGCTACTATAACTCCTTGGATAACTTCTACTCCTTGGGCTAGAGATGTATGCATCTCTCCCTCATCTTCAATATTCACTCTCCACACTCTTCTCTTCATTTTTCAATTTTTTGGGTGAAGCTCCAACTGAAATTAGCAACACTTTGATTTCCAATGTCCACTCAACTTACAATAGTGGTGAAAGTTCTTGGTGCTACCTAAATTTCTTGACATACTCCTCTGTAGGTGCCTTTGAGTTTTCTATTGGTTTGGGGAATCCTTCTTATGGTTCTTCCTCTTAAAACAATTTGGTTGGTTCCATTTGGATTGCTTCTCTCAAAAAGATGCCTCAACATGACCTCTCTTCCCACATAATGAACATGCATTTGAATACCAAAATCTACTAGTACTATGGCCTTTACTCTTTCATTAATAATAAATGAGGGATGTCTTGCCTAATGCATACCTCTTGGTCTTCTTCTTCTTTGTCAAGTTGATATGTTTTCCACTTCTTCTAAGTGTTAGTGCAAGTTGAGTCTTTTCACTCTTATCATTGCTTCCCTTCTACTATTTTACATAGGAAGGATGAAGTAGTAGTGTGGTACCACCGTCATTCATTACTACTCCTTCAGATGAGCCAGTACTTCTTGAGCACTGAAATATGATGACGGTATGTCAGTTGGTCAATGCAATTTCGTCGACACTCTAACGTGACCTAGTTATTAGTTTCATCGATGTAATGAGGTTAGATATATGATGAAAATATTGACGTTGGATATCCGACACACTATTTTCAGTTATGTCAACGACCCTAAGGACCAAAATCTCATCAAAATCAATGATTATTTCCGACAGATACGTGTCGGAAGTCCGACGTAACTACACGTCTCATATGTGGCATCCATACAGTAGATCTGATGGATATTACTATCGGACAGAGAGTGACATATTCAACTCTCTTGTGTGTCATATATGCTACATCTATACAGTGGATCCAACAGAGGTGTTAGACCTCCGATGAATTTTATTGTCAGATTTTTCATCAGATATTCAACAGACACGTTTGTCGAATAATCGATGAAAGTGCCAAATTGTGGAATTGTGGAATTTTTGAATAGTCGATGGAACTATGTCTATTTAAAAATCCTAGAGGTTCTCTAGGTCCTAGAGGTTCTCTAGGTCATGTGTGCTAGTAGATCCATCCTGGAAATTTTTTAATTGCCTCCAACCTACCATCTCATGACTTGGATTACATTTCCCCCATTTATTGGAAAATAATCTAGTGGTTATCCTTATTAGCCCAACTGTGTGTCCACTAGAGATTCTATTGAAATTCTAGCACCATCTCAATCTAACTTTGTGGTGCAATCCTACATGCATTATAAATTGGAAAGTTATCTATGATCCGTCTACATAAGAAGAGGAAACTTTTCATTGAGGATTCAAATAACTTTCAGTGTTCTCTGTGACTACTTGAAATGTGCATGTTACTTCTAGACTTGCACGTGATCCCATTGGAATACCATTAACAATTGCTACCTGAATCAAAAAAAGACAAATAAAATAAAGACATCAACTATTCCTACTCAAGTCACGTTCCTTGTTACTGCAATAAGAAGACTTGGTTTCTTCCAAGTTTCCATCTCAACATTTTTTAAGTTGTTGACAAAACAAGCTTTCACATCAGACATCTTTCAGCTTCTTGGTCTATATCATTGCTTTATCTCTATAACCAAGTTGCAGATCTAGTTCCTAAAGCTTAGCTACAACATATCACAAATTCATCTACTTCAAGGAATTATCATACTTCATAAGAATATCTCATTACTCTTTATGTCCTTTCAGAAGTATTCTCTTTTATATATTCCATTGTACATATGCAATGCAAATCATAGTTGCAGATCCTAGCTGCTACTTTTGGATGTGGTTCCCTAATATTATACATTCTTCAACTCTTTAACATTCTACAAGGATATTTTGGCTTCAAAATTAAGCATTATGGCATTCTATAAATCAATATTGGGGTATTTCTTTCCCCTCCCCCTTATTTTCTCATTGTCCTCAGTGCATATAAAAAAGAAGAAGACTTGGTTTCTTCTAAGTTTCCATCTCAACATTTTTTAAGTTGCTGACAAAACAAGCTTTCACATCAGACATATTATTTTCATCTTCTTAGTCTATAGCATTGCTTTATCTCTATAACCAAGTTTTAGATCCCATTCTAGAAGCTTATCTACACCATATCACAAATTCAGCTACTTCAAGGCATTATCATACTTCACAAGCATATCTCATTACTCTTTTTGTCCTTTGAGAAGTATTCTCTTTTATATTTTCTCATGTACATATGGGATGTAGATCACAACTCCAGATCCTTGCTACTACTTCCCGCTGTGAATCCTGGATATTCTACATTCTTCAACTCTTCAACATTCTACGAGGATATTTTGGCTTCAAAGTTCAACATTCTGGCATTCTATAACTCAAAATTGGGGTATTAATTTCCCCTCCATATTATTTTGGAATTGTCCTCGGTGCATATAAAAAATAAGAAGACTTGGTTTCTTCCAAGTTTCCATATAAACATTTTTTAAGCTGCTGACAAAACAAATTTTCACATCAGACATCTTCTTTTCAACTTCTTGGTCTATAACATTGATTTATCGGTATGACCAAGTTGCATATCCCATTCCAGAATCTTAGCTACAACATATCATAAATTCATCTACTTCAAGGCATTATCATACTTCATAAGCATATCTCATTACTCTTTCAATCCTTTCAGAAGTATTCTCTTTTATATATTCCATTGTTGATCTGAAAATGAGTGAGTATTTACTCTACACAAGTTTTCAATTGAGAATCTATTACTGACAAATTATTTGCATAATGATTAAAGGACATATGAGTTTATTAATAACAATCATTTTAAACATTAATACATAAAACATATGAACTCAAAATGAATAAATAACATGAAAATACAAGAGAGAGACAACCGATGTTTATAACAGAGTTCTCCCCTCCTGGGCTATGTCTTCGGGCCTGCTTCAATTGAAATACGGATCACTTTCATTCCTTCTTAAAAATATGTTGGTACCTTCTCACAAGTGATTACATAAGAGATGCCTTCTCCTTTAATGAGTATTCAAGAACGCTACTCACACGAATAACTCTCCATACATCAAGAAGGATAATTCCTTACATAAATACACCTCTAATTTCTTAGGAGCAGTAGCACTATGGCTCTCTAAATCCACTCATTAATTCTCCATTATTCTTCCTCATTACCCTCTTTTTCCTTTTTGAATATGGCTCAGATAAGGAATTCTATAGTTTTTCCTCACTCACTCTTAAAAAAGAGCATTAATTCCTAGATCCACAATAATAGGATCTAATTACAAAAGAGGAAAAACAAGATCCATAAAAGTAGGATCTCAAACTATCGTCAAGCGCATAATGGGAAAAGTCTCAAAACCAACCAAAGACTCTTCAACCATGCCCTTGATTCTCTAAACCTACCAGTGAGAACATTGGAAAATTGTTGTGAGGTGGTTTCTCACATAAAAACCAATTTCCATAATTACAATTTTAATGAAAAATACGCGAGGCACACTTTCCCTCACAAGTATTAATCATTTTCCAAAAATGAATTAAATGCATGAGTTTTTCAAAAGATTATTTAAAGCATGATAAAATGCATGTGCATCTCACAAAGCATTAATCACATAAAATGATAAATGCATGAGACTTATCTCACAAAGCATTAATAAAAATGCATGAGATTATAAAACTCATAAAAGCATAAATTCATCATTTCACCACTTTGTCACCAACTTCAAATCAACTTGGTGAAAACAGTTAATTTCCTTCCATGTGTGGTGATCTGCTAGGATCAATTGTACATATGAGCTAAAGATCATAGCTATAGATCCTAGCTAGTACTTCTAGTTGAGGATCCCTGATCTTCTACATTCTTCAACTCTTCAACATTCTACAAAGACATTTTGGCTTCAAAATTCAACATTTTGGCTTCAAAATTCAACATTTTGGCATTCCATATCTCAAAATTGGGGTATTACTTTCCCCTCCCCCTTATTTTGGCATTGTCCTCGATACATATAAAAAACGAGAAGGCTTGGTTGCTTCCAAGTTTCCATCTCAATATTTTTTAAGTTGCTGACAAAACAAGATTTCACATTAGACATCTCTTTTCAACCTCTTGGTCTATAGCATTGCTTTATCTCTATAACCAAGCTGCAGATCCCATTCCATAAGCTTAGCTACAACATATCACAAATTAAACTACTTTAAGGCATTATCATACTTCACAAGTAGATCTCATTACTCTTTATGTCCTTTCAGAAGTATTCTCTTTTATATATTTTGTTGTACATATGAGCTGCAGATCACAATTGCAGATCCTAGCTACTACTTCCGACTATGAATCCTTGATTTTCTACATTCTTCAACTCTTCAACATTCTACAAGGATATTTTGGCTTCAGAATTCATTATTTTTTCATTCTATAACTCAAAATTGAGGTATTACTTTCCCCTCCCCCTCATTTTAGCATTGTCCTCATTGCATATACAAAAGAAGAAAACTTGGTTTCTTCTAAGTTTCCATCTCAACTTTTTTTAAGTTGCTGACAAAACAAGATTTCACATCAAACAGATTCTTTTTAGCTTCTTGGTATATAGCATTGATTTATCTCTATAACCAAGCTACAAATCCAAGCTACAGATCCCATCCCAGAAGCTTAGATACAACATATCACAAATTCATCTACTTCAAGGCATTATCATACTTCACAAGTAGATTTTATTACTCTTTCTGTCATTTCATAAATATTCTCTTTTATATATTCCATTGTACATATGAGCTACATATCACAACTACATATCCTAGTTGCTACTTCCGGTTGCGGGTCCCTGGTCTTCTACATTCTTCAACTCTTCAACATTCTACAAGGATATTTTGGCTTCAAAATTCATCATTTTGGAATTCTATAACTCAAAATTGGGGTATTAATTTCCCCTCCCCCTTATTTTGGCATTATCCTCGGTGCATATACAAAATAAGAAGACTTGTTTGCTTCCAAGTTTCCATCTCAACATTTTTTAAGTTGTTGATAAAACAAAATTTCACATTAGACATCTTCTTTCAACTTCTTGTTCTATAACAATGTTTTATCTCTATAACCATGTTGTAGATCCCATTCCAGAAGCTTAGCTGCAACATATCACAAATTCATCTACTTCAAGGTATTATCATACTTCACAAGTAGATATCATTACTATTTCTATCATTTCATAAGTATTCTCTTTTATATATTGTGTTGTACATATGAGCTGTAGATCACAACTATAGATCCTAGAAGCTACTTTCGGTTGTGGATCCCTAATATTATACATTCTTCAACTCTTCATCATTCTACAAGGATATTTTGGCTTCATAATTGAGCATTATGGCATTCTATAATACACTCCATTTTTTTTGGTTGGTCTCTCCCACAACCATTGGTTTGTATGTTTCCAAACTTTTCTCAGGTACGCATACATTTATTTTATTTGCTTAATTCATTTGATGTATGATATTTTAATCATTACTTTCTCTACAAATTTATCTTGTTGTCCCATGATCTAGCCAAACCTTAAGTTGGGGGGATTTTCCTTCTGTCAATATGATTTTCCATAAAAAGGACTTGAAACTTTTTTCATATCCTTGTTTTGCAATAATATCATGATGAATGTTCCAATTCATTGAATGATTATAATGTAATATCTTATGCATGCATAATCATAATGAAATATCCAATGCAATTTTATAATTAAATACCAAACCTTTCCCTTGATTTGACATGCAAGACATTAATGCATGAAAAGGAATCTGTTGGCTTCATTCCTTGTGTCTTTGCTCATTTCAAGTCATTCCTTGTTGCAAATTCCAAAACAGTTCCCAAGATATATTATTGTTGACCACTTGAGTCGTTTTGATGGGAGGACCCCCAATCCACCATGAACCCATAGGTTTTGTAGTGGTGTATAAACATGATCAAACAACCACAATCTTTGAATGAGTGGTCTGGTTGGGGTATTTTAATCGATTGCATGGATTTGACACTAAAATTGTCATCAAATTCACCCAAGGTCTACATGGTTCTGTGGCTAGAGTCAAGGGTATCGAAATTCCAGTGACTGAGGAGTATATTGAAAGAGTAACAGGATTAGTTGTTGATGGGGAGAGATGGTTTAATCACCAAGTATATTATACTAATCTGAAAGACAAATTTGTCAGAAGAGCCAATGAGAAGTTGCGTGGAGGTCCAAAGGGAATTCTCAGGAGCTCATTAGTTGAACCCTGGCGAAATGTTACCCTATGTGTTCAAAAATTTTTGACTTGTGAGGATCGATATTAGTTATTGTATGTTTACCATTTCTGATTACTGGTTCATCTAAGGGACCACAGGTATGTGGACATTCCCTATTTCTGGTTGAGGTCCTTAGAATTGACGTTCCAAGGCACAAGAAAACCATAATCTAGTCAGAAGTATAACCCATCATGGGTTGATTAAATTGTTGGTATGTGATGCTTTGTCTGTCATTGGAATAAATTGGGACTTTTTTTTTCTACAGAACATGCACAAGAAGCTCTAGTCGAGGAAGATGAATATCTACAAGAAAGAGGAGAGGATATGGATATGGCTGCAAAAGATGTTGATATGTCCTCACAGGTTCTTGATCAAGAAGATGATCATGATGAATAAGAGATGTCATTTGAGGAAGAGAAGTAATCAGAGGGATATGGAGTAGGAATGGATGTGGCTACAGAAGCTACAGAAACTGCAGAAGCTACAGGTCTATTGTCCAGGGTTCCAAACAAAGAAAAGATAATAGAAATAAAAAAATGGAACTTTAGTTTTGTGAAGGTCATTGCAACTGGCACAAAAAGAATTAGGGAATATTCCTAAAAATTCATGTACGCCTTGAAAAATGAAGGAAATTCCACAGGGACTCGTAATTATTTGTGATGAAGAAGAAGATGAATCCTTTGGAGAAGCTGGTGTGGTTATATCAGATGTGGATTTGGGAAAACCAGTTAGCAAATTCAATCGGAAAATGAGAAAACCCTCTATTTTAAGTAAGAGACCCCTATACAGTATTTCAATTTATCAATAGGCCTATCAGAAGATGAAGCGAGTTAATATTAAATTTCTTAGAAGAAATCACAAATTAAGGGAATAATTAGTGCAAGTAAAGGATAAATTGAAGCTATATGAGTTTCATGAGGGTTTAAACCTTTTGTTCTAGGTAGTCAAAAAATTAGATCCTTTTTTTCCATCATATTTTCTTGATGACAAAAAATTGAAAGAAAATCAGCTACTGGAAGTAGGAGAAGCAAATAAAAAGGGAAAATAAATTATGGGAAAAAGGACATCAAGATACATCAAGATAAGACAACGATCGTTGTATCAAAAGATGGTGTAGCATTGAAATAACAACTAACAAAGTTGAAAGAAAAGGTAGAGGTACTTTCGAAAAAAATGGACAAATTGATGGAAAAGAAAGAAGCAGTAGAACCTTTATAGAGAGCCGAAAGAATGAGGTTTTGACATGCCCAATTGAAAATATCAAGGTTATTGAAGGTGATAGAGGCATTGAAGTTCGATAAACAATATTTGTGTCATACAGGGCATGCCATGAGGGAATAATCTATGTCTTCACCAGTTTACTCTATTTTTCTTAAGAGTCAAATGGCTTAATTACATGTATGTGCTCTTGCTATAGATGTTAGTTGTTACATTAACTATGTAGATCAATTTTTGGCCTTGTACAAGATTTTCGGTGAAGAAGATAAAAATATTCTTTGTGATTTGTATCAGTTTGACATGGTGATGATAGGACACACTGAATGGGATCCAAACCCATATGTTGGTGATGTATAGATCAAGGCTTTTACATCCTTTTTGCAGAATCAAATTCAATGGAACAAATCCATTTCCTTTGTTGATAGAATTGAGAAGACAGAAGGATTAAAATTACGAGGTGATCCTAATCCTACCAAGTTGTTTGAGGAAAGAATTGAAATCATGAAAAGTACAACATGTTTTGCTGTCTTAGAAGCAAATAAGAAGGAATCCCTCTCCTTTTGTGATTAGTATACAAAATAGGTTGCAATACCTTTCATTTGAACAGGAAAAAAGGGAACCCTTGTGTTTATCTCTTTTTCACTCAACATTGGAAAAAGTACCCAGATATACATATTTCTTGAAAGCATTGGGGACCCAATGGATTGGATTGAGGTTCCATTTACCTATCCTTTGGGAAATTTTGGAGCTTGGGAAAGACAAGAATTTTGGAAAGAAGTCATCAGTCAACAGGGCTATAGGTTTCCACAGGAATCAGGTCTAACAACGATTGATTGGAGTCGGTGGTATTTGAAAAATGTTTCCCATAGGGAACAAGACCCTGAATCTTCAAAGTAATTTGTTGCATTGGGACATGCAACCACTACAGTTGGGGGTTATATTGAGACTCCATTTTTCTATTTCCTATTTCTATTCATAAGCCTTTTTTACTATATTTTTCCATCATAGTCCATGAGGGAAACAATGTTTTTGGGGAAAACATTTAACTTTGCATAGGTAAAATCTTGATTATTACTTTTGTATATCACATGAATTAAGTGATATAATATATTGTGTGCTTACTTGTGTACAAGTTTATTTACAAAAATGTTCAATAGGGAACAATTTGGAAGCGGCTGCAAATGTTTCTGATCCAAAATGGTCAAACAGGGTGTGATTCGGAAGCAACTACAAATGTTGTGGATCTGGTATAGATCAAAAGAGGATCATGTTTTAAATAAAACAAGGGTGCATAACAATAGATCAGATGTGAACGAGAACTATAATGATGGATTCATATCAACATTTGATATGAATCCATTTTTTGCAGATCATGAATCGTGATTTGGGGAAGACGTTTTGATGGAAGTGCTATCTTTTAGCACAATGCTAGGTTTTGTTACCAAATTGTAGTTAGAAGCTAGAAGTAGAACATTGAATCGATTTGATTGATTCTAGATACTTTTCATATTTTTTTGTATAAAACCCTCCTCGCTTTGAAGTGTGTGGTTAACCATTTTATGAAGAATATTATTTCTCCTATATGTTTTGTGACATAATTTAATTAAAGAATATTTCAAGTTTGTTCTTTCAGTTTTGGTGTATATATTATTCTATTTTTTAAATATTTTATTATGTAAATTGTTGCCAGTGTCTGGTGGAAGCAGGTAGGGCCTCCTTCTGAAACCAGATATTGTAGTTATTTTCCATGATTAGGTTAGCATAATTCTTAGATAGTTCATTCTTTCAGATCTAGTGCAGGGTGTTTATGTATGTGTGATTTAATCTTTACATTATGGTTTGGTTTTCAATGAGTTCATGGTTAATGGAAATATGAAGATTGTATTCTGCCTATTATTGGAAAACTTAGTTCTATTTCATTGACCAGGTTCTCTATCTATTTAATATTTGTGTATGAATAAATCAAAAAGCTCTCATAATTAGTCTAAGATCATTATCTTAAGTTCATCCTTGTGAGGAAAATCTAGGATTGTATCTGAGAACAAGTGTGGTATTTCTCTCTGGTATGCTTGTTATTTATCTATAGTAAGCTTGAGCTTTGAGTGTTGCATATACTTTGCATGATAGTCTATAAGTTTGTACGATCCCTAGTTTTACATTAATGTGGTAAAGTAGCTTCCTTTAAAATACATCTAAAAGAACCCCAACAGATATGAAGGTGGAGGATGAGAAAAAATAGGATGGTGGCATATATTAATTTTTCTTTCTATGGAAAGATAATATAGGAAGGTTTGATCTAAAGTGTTTTTCTCAAACAAAGATACTTCCTGTTGAAAAACTACTAGAAATCCATAATTAAATTTAAAAATTCTTACCTCCTCAAAATATGTGATTTGGAGTTGGATCCATAACTTTGTACCATGATTTCAAAAAATGTTGTACCATCCTTTCATTACCTCCACACCTCCAAATGATCATATGTTCATTTCATTGAATCCACCATTGTCTTGTGACTATTTCTCTGACTCCCACTCACTCTCTCCATCATTGAGAGTGAATGGGTGACAAAGAAATAGTGATAATACAATGATGGATTGAATGAAAGGGACATATGAAATTTTGGAGGTGTGGATGTAGTGAAATCATAGTACAACTTTTGAGAGGGTAGGAATTAATTGGAGACACAAAAGAAAATGGTTATGCTTATTTTTCATGGAATAGATTATAACCAAACAATGAGACTAGCCTACCATCCCCCCCTCTGTTAGCAAGTGTATCTAGTAATTAATTGTTGGACATGGTATTATGTTGTTGGAATTGATGTCAAAAAGGGTCAATATAGTCATCATTATAAATGGCTAATATGCAATTCTCATCACAATGTAGATTGACATCCCTTAGCGACCCCTCCAACTGATGATGTCAATCACACTTCCTAGACCTATCTTGGATACAACATAACTAATGTCCCCTACCTACACCCATGGAGGAGTTCTATTTAGAAGGTTTTGATAAAGGATCACAAGAAAATGGAGAGGGAAGGTCACTCCCACGTGACATGTGATTCATTGTCTTGTTACCAAAGAAAATTCAGCCAAACATAAGATATGGAGGGTTGAGAGTTGAGGAACACCCAAAAGGAATTGATGTTCATGGAAAGGGAAAAGTAAATGGTGGCATCTATGGGATATCAATTTGGATGGGTAACCATCTTAGGAGAGAAGGAGGAAGAGGATATAATAAAAAATTTCACCTTCATATGGAGCTTATATTAGTAGATAATTCATTACCACTCCATTTGGAATTCATAAGAAATGATTTCCCTCTATCGATTTCCATTACTACCCCTCCTATTATGACTACTGACTCATTTTCACAACCCATGTCAAGTTTAGTGTATAGCCGAATAGTCACAATACATGCAACTAGTTCTAGATTTGAGTTTAGTGTTTAGATAAAAAAAAAAAGAATTTACAATGGATTATTCAAGATAAGGGAGTGGAAGAGTGGAATCATTTAGTATACAACCACAATTAGTTACTATGGTAGAAGAATTTGAAGAGGGAGTTGAGCTTCGACTGCAACTTGTCATTGACTTGTGGAAGATAGATCTATGTGAGTGGGAAGAACCAAAATCACAATGTAAATCATCATGTCAATCATACAGATCAATTGAAATTAGAAATGAAATAATAGCTCAAATTCATGGATATTCGATGGTTTTCCATGCATGATATTCTTCTAATGCTACTCCAATAGATCTCCTCTAGTAGTTCTAATAATTTAACCAACACTTACAGAATCAACAAAATAATAAAATAAATTAACATTTTTATTAC
>JASDQU010193358.1:0-19378 GCA_032191745.1 Picea mariana | reverse complement strand
GGTGAACCCAGAGTGCCCTGTTGTGGGTGTAGCATGAAGCTCAGAAATTACTGTGGATTTAAGCTTTGATTGTTTACTTAAATACAAATGGCCTCTATATCGAAGTTCCTCATGGAGCCAAGAGTGCCCTAGGCAAGTTGGAGCATTGGATTGCAATTGCTGGATCAACTGCAAACTTTTGGGATCTTGTATCCATTCCTGGCGAACGGCTTGGAGCCAATTTGGTGCAATGAATGAAAGAGAAAAAAGGGATCCTTCGTCTTCATATTTTTGGCAAGGTGCATGTGCAACCACATTGTCATTTCCTTTCTTATAAATGATCTCATAATCATATCCAAAGAGTTTAGTCACCCATTTTTTTTGTTCTAGGGAGGAAATGCATTGTTCCAGAAAATACTCGAGGCTTTGATGGTCTGTCTTAATTTGGAACCATTGCCCCAATAGATAAGGACTCCACAGATCCACGACATGAAGAATGGCCAAAATTTACTTTTCATAGATGGATTTGCCTAGATTTCTTTCAGATAGTTTCTTGCTGGTAAAGGCCAAAGGTCGACCCTCTTGCATAAGGAAAACACCAATTCCTTTCCCTGTGGCATCACATTCCAACAAAAAGGTCTTTGTGAAATAGGGAAGGGAGAGGACTGGAGTGGTGCACATGGCCATCTTCAAGTTTTGAAAAGCTTGAGCAGTGGATGGATTCCAAGTGAAAGAGTTCTTTTTGAGGATATCAGTGAGAGGTGTTGCAATCTTCCCATAATTCTTAACAAACTTGCGATAATACCCTGTTAAGCCTAAAAATCCACTCAAGCTCTTAAGAGTCTTTGGGTGAGGCCAGTCTTGCATAGCTTCAATATTTTTAGGATCCACTCTGACACCATCTTTTCCAACTATATGACCCAAGTATTCTACTTCTGAGGCACCAAAAGCACATTTAAACTATTTCAGGAAAAGTTGGTTCTGAGAGAGTAGATGGAGAATTCGATCCACATGAGCAAGATGGTTTGTCCAGGTTTTTCTATAGATGAGGATATCATCAAATAAAATTAAGACAAAATGGTGGAGAAAAGGATGGAAGACGTGATTCATGAGGCTTTGGAAGGTGGAGGGGGCATTACACAAGCCAAAGGGCATGACCAAAAACTCATAGTATCCCTCATGAGTTCTAAAGGCAGTCTTGGGAATATCTACCTCTTTCATATGTATCTGGTGGTATCCTGAACAAAGATCCAGTTTAGTGAAGAATTGGGCACCACTCAATTCATCCAGGAGGTCATCAATGACAAGAATGGGGAATTTGTATTTGATGGTAAGTTTGTTGAGGGCACGAAAGTTAGGACACATTCACCAAGAACCTTCTTTCTTCAGGACCATGACCACAGGAGATGAATAGGGGCTTGTACTAGGGCGGATAACGCCTGCATTAAGGAGTTCCTGGACCATTTTCTCAATTTCATTTTTTTGGGAAAAGGGGTGATGATACAGACAGATATTGGGAGGAAGGCTTCCTAGTAAAAGGGGAATGGAATGATCATGAACACCATGGGAAGGAGGGAGGCCTTGTGGAGTGGAAAAGACCAATTGATGTTTAGAAAGAATGGCTTGGAGGTCTTGCGGTAACGAGGGTGTCTCTGTTGCTTATATGGCATGGAGTTGGGCGATAGCACTAGAATGACCCTTTTTGAGAAGCTTTTCCATGCGATGGGAACTAATGATCTCAGGTTAACTGAAGGTGATGCCTTGGAACTTATATTGGTGGCCCTCCTAGTCGAATTACATGGTTAAGTCTTTAAAATCCATGATAATGGAACCCAAATTCCTTAGCTAGTCTGCACCCAGCACAATGTCACAACATCCCATGTCGATAGAAAACATATGGAATTTCAGGTGGTAGTCACCAATTTGGAGACGCACATTTTCACAACGCTCTCCACATTTCATGGAACCACCATTGGCAATCATGATTTGGAAATTATTGACGGCATGGATGTAGAAATGAGTTTCTTGGGCAATTCGGCAATGAATGAAATTATGTGTGCTGCCACTATCAACAAAAATGATGACCTTTTGATGCTTGATGTAACTGATTAGCTTGAGGGTTTGGGGAGCGGAGAATCCAGTGAGTGCATTGAGGGAAATGACTGGTTCTACTTTGGGAGGGTCTAAGGGAGGGGTTATGTTAGTGGATTCAGGTGATTTAGACATAGAGGGGTTTTTTTCATCTTCTTCCAAAATATCCTCGGAGATGGCCATAAAAAGATTTTGTTCTTTACACTTGTGGCCTAGAAAATATTTGTTGTCATAGTTATAACAAAGGCCTTTGAGTTGGCGTTCAACCATTTCAGCCTAGGTCAATTTTTGGATCTTTAGTGGAGCAGAGGGAGTAGTGGGATTTACTAGTTTAGGGCAAGAGATGAAGGAGGGTTTGAAGTTTCGAGAAGATACAACCTATTGTGCTTATTTATCTCTTTTGGTAGCCTCCACCCAACTCTCAGGTTGAGCCATGAGGACATGGGCCCGAATTTCATCCCTAAGGCCGCTGATAAAACACTCTCAGAAAAAGACATCAGACATGCCCTCTGTTCTAAAAGCTAGGTGCTCAAAGGCAGCTATAAAGTCTTCCACTATTCCTAATTGTTTCATCTTTGTCAAACAGACCAAATGGTTGGTGTCAGTGTCAAAGCATTCATAAAGCTCTGCCACAAATTGTGTCTAAGCAATATACCCTTGATGAGAATTTTTTCTCCATTGCCACCATTGCCAACGTTCTTGATCTACACCATACCAGAGTTTGGCCAAGTCATATGTAATGTTGTATAGAGAGAAGTAATGGTCCCTTTGGTTTACCCAACCAGTGGGGTCCAAGCCATCAAATTTGGTCACATCCACCCGTGGAAGGCATAGGTCATGTTGAAAATGATGGTTCTGCAAGGTATGGGAATGAGAGGAATGGTCACCTTTAGTATGTGGGGGTGAGGAAGAGGAAGGGTTATCTGTAGGGATATGCAGTTTGGTGCAGAGTGTCGAAAATATTGATTCAAGCTGGGTGGTGAGGTCTTGTTTGATTTCGCCCATTAAGGATTGCATGGTTGTATTGATGGCGTCAACATTGGCACTAAGTTGTTTCACTTTTTGTTGGGTCTCAATGAGACCATAATGAAATGTGTTGAAGTGAGCTTCCAAGTCTTGGCTACGAGTATGGGCCATGAGGATGGGGGAACTGAAAAGGGGTGGGTGGAGTAAAAACATTTTTCCGAAAAAATGATATGGATGAATGTGATAAGGGCGAAGAGATGAATCTAATGGAATAGGTCTTAAATAAGGGTGAAGAAATTTCCAGACTCTTTTATTTTTATTTTTTATGTCCAGTCTGAAGAATACTGCAGAGAGGAAATGTCCAAATGCTTAACCAGAAAGAAATGTGTATTTACTTGGCAACCCGAACACAGTTGCGTGGCAATAGATCTTGTCTGTTTTAATTTGTTTATTTTTCTGTCCCCGAGGTTTAGGTATTCAAGGGTTCTACAAACACCGGTTTTCCCTGTACTATAGCTCTCTAATATACGTGCGGGGTCCAACAATAGTACTCGGCCCAATATCTCAGGGCACTAACTAAGGAGGATAGACCGTACCCTTAGCCATACTACCCAACTACCTAGGTACTAGAGAGTATCTTCCTGAGTGTTGTTCTCAATGACACTATAGCAATCAGGCGGCCGATTGGTTTATCTAAAGAGTGCTTCAAGTAATCTAGTTCGATCCATACACAGGTGTTGTCTGATGCACTACCACTCGAAGGGGTACCAACAGGGGTTACAAGGGTGGTCAACAGATGTGCCCTTAAGAACCACTTGTATTTCCTACATGTATGAATCCCTTAACCGCGAGTTTATGCGTGTAATGGAAGATCTCTGTGGCTTAAAGACGTTGGAATACGTCTCTACCCTGAAAAAAAATTTAACCCACACTTTCTGCCGAGGAAAGTGCTTTGATACCACTTGTAATTTACCAGATATAAAATGTATGCAGAACAAAAATAAAATGCTAGTAATGGCAGAATAACAACAATATAACCAAAACATTCCCCACAATAACACTGGAATGATATAAGAATAACAACAGAAATAACATTTTGAATCTAAAAGCGATGTTCATGGGCCTCTTCAAGGTGGCAACCTCCAGTTGAGCAGAGCTCTATTACAATAATATCCAAGCTAGGGTTCTCATACCCTCGACTCCTATTTATACTAAAAATAAGCATCTAGAGGAATATCCTTCTAGAAGAAGAAGCTTCTATTAGGTCTTCTTACATCCACCTTATTCTATTTTATTGAAAGGCCTTATTAATATTAACCTTTATTACATCTGAATATATTGTTCTACCTATGTGCGGGTTAGGACCCTAACGGTATATGATGGTTTGTTTGGAAAAATTGCTCCTGGAATAAGGTAAATGTGATGACTAATACTCCTAATTGGTGACAAAGAACAAGGTAACTCATCCACCACAATATCAACAAAATTATCCAACAATTCCTGAATCGCTTCAGGAAGATCATCCTCAGAAGTAATTGTAAGGATGACTCTGGGCTTTCTCACCATAGAAAACTACATCTCTTGCTCCTTCTTGAAATCATTCAAGATTTCCTTCCCAATCATGAGAAGTATGCTTGGGCCAGCTTCTTCCTTCACTTTAGTATCCTCCATTGAAAGAAACATATGTGTACGAGCATTCTTTTCAAGGGTGTAAGTATTTTTTCACCCATCGTGTATGGCATTTCTGTCAAATTTCCATGGTCTTCCAAATAGAACATGAAAAAATTCCATGGGTATTACATCACACAAAATCACATCTTTATAATATCCTATCTTTAATTCAGCATTGCATTGTTGACTTACCATGACTTTGTGTCCCTTCTGAAACCACAATACCTTGTATGTGTTTGGATGTGCAATTTTCTCCAGCTCCATCTTTCCCACCATTTTTGTGCTCCCACTATCTATGATCACTTTTCATACCCTGTCCTTGGTCTTGAAAGTAGTTATGAAAAGATTGTTTCTCTGAACTATATCTTTCGCTTCTTTCTATGGCTTTAAGAGAACTTTCCTCATCATGACGAACTTCCCATCTTTCATTGCTTCTGCCTCAAAATTCCTTCTTTGAGATTTGGAAATGTGAGATTCTCCACCTCCTTCTTTATTTTTCCTCTTAGGAAATTCCCAAGACATATGCCCCATATTTCCACAAGCATAGCATCTCACTTCTCTTCCTCTACTTCTTCCTCTTCCTTGAGAAAAAGATTTTCTTCCACTATGTTTTCCACCTCTGGAACATCCTCCACTTTTTGTATGACTCTGATACTTTCCATCTTCAGGTTTAGGTTTCTGGAACTTCTCTCATACAGTTCCTTTTCCTCTACTTGGAATTTTTCCTCTATTTCGTTGGCTTTGTTTCCTGGCCAACTTCTCCTCTGCTTTCATTGTTGACTGAATGTTACACGATTCTCATTGTCACCATACTAATTTTCTATTGTGTTTCATATCTTAGGCCATTAATATACCTGGAAAACTTTTCCTCATCGCTCTCACAATGTCCTCCTCTGATGTTCAATCTGTAAAACTCCTCAGTGTATTTCTTCACTGACAAACCCTTCTATCTCAAGTTATGCAATCTTTTGAACATATTGATATGATAGTCCTTGGGCATGAACTTAGCTTTCAATTTATCTACCATCCTATCCCAATTTTTGATCTTTTACTTACCTTGTGCCTTTTGTCAGCTTGCAATTCATCCCACCATAGCGTTGCATGTCCCTTTAGTCTGGTAACAACATGTTTCACCTTCCTTTCATCTTTTATCTCTTCATAATTGAAGTACTTTTCTAAGGCTTATCCAATCCATCATCTCTTCAACATCCAAATTTCCTTCATAGATCCGGATTTCCATTTTTTCTCTGGCTCCCATTTTTGCAACATTTCTCAACAAGCATTCCTCTGAAGAATATTCTCCTGCAACTTCTTCAATTTCCATCTCTTCACTCTCATATTCACTGATGTTACCATCATCAGGTTCTCTTCTCTGTGTTGTCTCCATGGTGTCCAATCTTGCACGGAGTTGCCTCATTTCTTCTTCCATAGCTGGATTTGCTACAGGTATGTCCCTGCATCTTCTTGGTGGAATGTTTAGGAATTTTCTTCACACAGATATTAATTATGGATGTGATACAACTTGATGTAGACCCCACCCTTTCATAGGGTCCGTGCGACTTCGTCGCCTAGGATCGTTCTAGTTGGGAGTTGAAATCAGCCCAAAATCTCAATACACATGTCCTAAAAAACCTCTTCCTGAATGTATATTTTTTTTTCAGGAGTCCCTGTGTGCTTACAAATCCTTTGCGGAGACCGAGGGCCAAAACGGTTGGCCAAAGCTTCAAACCCCAAAATTTTCAGGACTTCGGGACTTCTCTATCCCTCTTATCTCCCAACACAAATTCGACAAACTACTGAACACTGAGTGTCTAGATCAACAGCCCACAATGGGCATTGAGATCAACAACTCATATTATGTCTTCAAGATTTGGTGATTTCTTCACAACACCCTTTTCCACAACTCTCTCAGATCATTGAAAAATAAATTTAGCCAAGTCTCAAATCAACGGTCCATAATGCTTCGACCGATGGATGGTCCAGATAAATTCACTTCAGGCTTTGACGATTTTCATTGGTCATCAAACAACACAACACTTTATATCTCTCAATGCTAAGATGTCGAATGATTATCCTTCCTCCACGTGTCCCCTCCTATATCGACAACAAGGATGCCTTCGGGGGATTTCCTTATGGTCTGCACGACGATTTAATTTCACCAAAGTGCCAAGTCCCCAAACTATGGGATATTGCACCACACATCTTCTTCAATAGATGGTTGGGATTGAGTCCAGCCTTCGAGAGTCAAAACAACACTACACTCTATTTTCCCCGGAGTTCCAGACCTTTGGATCTATTGCCATGTGTCCTCCTGTGATCAATGGTCCAGATATACTCTGAACTTTGGGACTCTGGAGAGATCGACCTCCTCTTCCTACTATTCTTCTGAAGTATCTACCCTCCAGACCTTCTAATATGCCAACGCGTGTCCTCTCCAATGGATGAACAAGATGGACTACGGGTCTTCGGGACTTCAGGGGTTCCTCCACTCCAAACTTCCTCCGAAGTGCTAGTCCACCAGCGTACATGATATGCTAATATGCATCCTCAGATTTTGGATGACCACGAGTCACTTTCGCCTTCAGTACTTCGGGGGTCTCAACTTCTCCACATGTTGAATATTCCAAATGCATGAAGTCCGAAGGACTTTGCTGATTAAACCTCATGCAACCTATCCTGATCTAATGACTATCCTCTCTTATGTAGCCTCCCGAATGGATATTGACCATAGATATTCGATCCTCGATAACTCCTCCTTTTAAAATTGATCTACGACTCCTATGAATGCGTGAAGTCTTAAAGGATTATAGGGTCAAACCCCACACTACTTCTCTAGATCTAAGGGTGAAAAAAGATCGAGTATCCTCCTGAACATATCTCCATCGTTCAACTTTTAAAATAATGAATCCTCTTCTCCTTGAAGATTCTGACTGCTATCCTTCCTGAGCTTGTTTGCACTAGATAAATAAGATCTATGGCACCCTTTTGTGCGTTCCTATGATACTTTAGAACTTTTGAATTAGAAATTTTCTAAGTCCTTCCTGTGGAATTCTTGTACTCGCTATCTCTTTTGAGCTTTGTTCTTAAGGTATTTCAGACCTCTGGCACACTCTTTGCATCCCTGGAAATTTTCAGAAATTCTTAGACTTAAATATTTTTGAAAAAAATCTCCCTTATGCACTCCTTGCGTTCCTCTCCTTTGAGAATTCTTCAACACTTAAAAAAAGTTTTTTCCCGATGCACTCCTTGCACGGGTCTTCTCAAATATTTTCCCTCTTCTAAGAAACTGTGCACTCTCTGCACTTCAACTAAAAAATTGTGCACTCTTTGCACTTCCACTATAAATTCACGTTATCTCTTCTGAGCTTTTGATTCTATATGGACTCAGCCTATGCTCTCCTTGCAGGCACTATACACTCCTTGCACCAAGAATATCAGAAGAGAAACAGATGAAACTTACATAATCATCAAAGGTTTCTGCACTTAACCATGAAGAACATATTCATGCATAAAAGATACATAAATAGATAATACACAAAGAAAATAAAGAAGCATCACATGTACTCAAATAAATTATATGAGCACAACACCATACAATTGGAATGAAACCTCTCTGACTGTATTCATTTAGTAAATATGTACATGGACTCATGCAACTCTCTACAACTCTTCATAAGCTTCAAAAACTCTCTCAGCATCAATAAAAATAACATTCAACAACAATAAAAATGTTCAGTATCATCATATTGGCATACAATACATATATTTATACAATGAGGGGCTTCTCGAGCCTTCCCTCCAGACTACCTTAGATCTATGCTATCATATTTAATTCAGTCATCTACTATGGACTATTCCATTGAATGGAAATTACATTTAGATATAATTCAATACTCAGTATTTGTACAACCTTATATTCTAATTAAAATGATTAGAATACTTGGCAACCTTATGTTATGGATCATGCCTCAAAACATTTAAAATCTTTAAATTACAATCCTTTCAAGAAAGAAAAATGTGCCCTCCTTACAATTTAAAAACAATTTGAAATCTACGCATTGGGTGCTGAGTTGTCCTCCACCCAACCTCTTTACATGTTGATGGTGATGCTCCTACATAATAAAGGCCCAGAGGGGTTGATGTTGGGTAAAAGATAAAAGCCTTGTAATAAACCTTCCAGATGCTTCGCCTAGGGATCACCCAAGAAACAAAATGAAACACTTATCTTTGAATAAAGGGGACCCACAATATAATGAAAAATGCTTAAAAGGTTAGTTTAAGGATAGTAGGTCTCACCACGAGTTGGCCTATAACATCCATGGATATATAGTGGTATGAAAATTTTATCATTTGGTCACTAAATGAGGGAAATGGCCCTTAGTTGCATGGCTGAGAGAAACGGGGTCTCATCACGAGCCAACCTTCTCATTTCCATTATGTGTTTTGGGGTGACATTCCCACCACCTAGTCACCACGCTAAGGTAGTGACCTTCAATATCTCCTTATTATATATTGAAATAGAATAAATAAAGAAAGATAAAATTCAATTGATGGGCTTGGAAAAATTGCATTGCAGACAAAGGTACCACACACCCTCTAAAAAGGCACCCATGAATGAGACATTATGACCCCTTGTATGTCATGATCCCTATGCCCATTGATTCTTTACCCCTACCATTTCATCCACTTTACATGGATTAGAGAGGTATATATTGGAAGCTCTCATTGACCTAGGACAAGACCTACCCAATAGAACACCTCATGAACCCTCCCATATTTAATCTTGACAAGTTGTATGGTGTCTTTGAGATGTGAATTTTTTGATATAGTGATATTTGATGCTCTTGCTTGGATGGATTATTTCTTGATTGGATTCACTCATCATTATTTTATGACCTGAGATCCTTAGAGGGCGTGTTCATTTGTTTTTACAGGACCTATTTGGTGGACATTTTTAGGAGAACAAGGCTAGCTTGGGATTCGATGGGGCTACAAGCCCACATGTTGGATGTCAGGGGCCTGCATGCCATATGAGAGAGATCAAACTTGGATGGCCTTGATGATTATTTGGAAAACCTATTCCACCCCTTACTTTCCAATCTATTTTCCTAGGAGGAAACAAATGTTCAACTATTGAGTTTGATGTCATGGTCTTGGGGGATGGGGAATGGTGGTGAGGTGCCACTCTTTGACACACGGACGTTTGGGGAGGAGAAGGGTATTCACCATGATGAGAGTTATTATATGCTTGGCATCTGGCCTTTGGAGGTCTATCCATTCTTCTCCAACACCAATGACTTCATAAAAGTGGAAAAACATCCCCTAAAGGGGTGATGTCCTCCTAAATTAGGGTTTTATTTGTGAAAAAAGTGAAATTTTAAGTCAATTTTTTATTGATAATTTGTTAAGGGGGAAATATTAGGGTTGTTGACCCCTAATAATGTGTTTTACTCCTTAATTTATGGACAAGATATGTTTGCTACATTTTGTATAAATAGAGATCATAAGATCTCATTTTAAACATAACTCTCCCTCTTTTGAGAGGACTTGGTTTGAAATTTTTGGATATCTTGTCTCTTTTATCTCTTTTTCACTTGTTTATGGCTATACTTATGAATGGATGATGGAAGAAGTGATGCGCTAGCCTTGGAATGCTATTATATTGCTATTGTGGTGGATTGTCTTAGCATTTTTCCTTGAATTGGTATGGTTTTTTCTTTCTTTCTATCATTTGTTTCAAGACAATGTTAGTCTGCTAGGAACTAGGTGGGAAGTATAAGGGCATACATCCCCACCATAGTATTCATGACTTTATTCTTCATCTCATTGATTTTGTAAGGGTTTTCTAAGAGAAGTATAAGGGCATACACCCTCTTAGCCTAAACCCTAGCCTAGAGAAAATTTCATTGGGAAGTAAAAGGGCTTACACCCCCAAGGAGGTAGCTTCTATAAGCTACTTTTGACTCCATTAACCCAATAGTAAAGTCATTATTCAAACTTTTTTGCATTGGAGATATAAAATCAATACCTTGGGAAACACAATTTCTGGTCTTTTGAAAGGTCTCTTGCTTGAAGTTGATTTGTCTCATTGAGAGGAGAATTACCCCACTAGGGTGTCCCCTCTCTCCCAAAACTCTAATTTATTGTAAAAAAATTAGCCTACATCCATTAGGTATGCATAATACTAGCTAGTAACACTCTCATAACTCCTAAACTATGCCTAGACTAGCTCTCTAATGTTTCTCATTTACTCTACTAACTAGGCCGCATATTTTGAGATATGTCTTGGAACATTTACGTGGTTGATTTATATTCTTCATGTCATTGAATTATACATCCATAAGGATGATAATTTACTAAATAAAATACATGTTTACAACAACCATCATTTCTTGCTTCTTAAGTGCCAATTTCAAGCTTTTATTCATTGCTAAGTTTGATGTTGATTTACCTAACTAGTCTAGATATTTATATGTTGATTTAAATGTTTTATTTGCTGATATAAACTGATATATACTTCTGAAAATTAGGGACAACAATCTTAAATTTCTTATCCAACTAACATTTATCATTGCAAATTGTCTTTTCTTGTGTCTCGAGCGAGTAAAATCATCCGGAGAAGTACTATACATGTGGGGAAACAATTACTTGACTTGAAAGGCATCTATCCATACATTTTATTCCACTTATATTTTACCTCTAGGGGCTTCACTTCCATTTACATTCATCTCCATCTCAATCCCCCTAGGGTCACCGGGATCACCTCCCTAGAGTGGCCTAGTCACCCTTGAAGTGTGAAAACTACATTGAGGTGACATTGGGTGTAGGATTCCCAAGTTGTATCACTCTCCTTGTGGTTGGGTAAGGATTTTCCCAACTTACAAATTGCTCTATAAAAAATTAGCACCATTGTCGAGGAATATTTTGAATCTTCTTTGTACCCTAACTACACTTTGGTAAGCTATCCCAAAGTCTTTCCATTATCTTTCCTGTCGACTCCACCCAACAAACATTCCCTTTCTAGTTTTCTTGATGAGATCATATTGAATCTCATTTTGCGACTCCACCTTCCCATAACCTTTCCTTTCCCTTTTTTCCCCCTTTCTATCCTTTGATGAGCCTTGATCTCATCTAGTGCTTCCATTGATTTTCCCTTTGAGTCAATGAAAATATGGCACAATGGGATGAACCCCCATCAATAAATTGTTATGCCTTGAAGAAGGAAATTTTACAGATGGAAAAGGAAAAGGATGCCAATAAAGATGTTGAGGAAATGATGAATCTCATAAGAGAGTTTTTTCCTTCCCCCAACAATGAAGAAATGTTCAAAGAATAGACATATGAATAAAGTCATCAATAAGAAAACACAATGAGTTGAGACCCTTTCGAATACCTTGATGATGCTTTATTCCATGACCTTGAAAGTGAAAAAGTATTGGAGGAAACCTTGGATAAGATACATCCCCTTGAAGAAAATAAATCAAAGGACTATGCACTCAGAATCAAGCCTCTGGTGATGAACTGGCGATGGAGAGGCTTTCCTATAAAAATAAAGAAGAACTATGATAAAGAGAAATATATTGAGGCACCACTATATTTGATCCCGCTTGATGAAGGAGAAGTTTTCCAACCTTGTTCACCTCCTAATGTTGAAAAATTGATTCGTCTTGATGATAAAGAATTTGAAGGCCAGTTGAAGACATCCATGCCTATGCTCCTCCTACACACAAAGATGAAAAAATGGTCATTTTCAATCATACTGATGGTCTTATAAAAGTACACTTCGATATGGTTAATTATCTTATATATATTTTCGTACAGATTGGCAGACATAGATGGGATCTTAGTTCTGATAAAGACCCCATTTATGACATTAAGGGTAGCTCTCAGGAAGAGGGGGTGTCATTATCAGAGGATTGGTCCTCATACGTATGTGATTCATATGTTTGGTAGCCTGGTTATGATATGGGTACATATTGTTTCCTCCCCTTCGAGGATGACTTGTCACAACATACTCAGAGTGATTTCCAGTCATCCTTTGGTACGTACCCTTCTAAGGATGCAGATTTGTTTTATGAGGACTTCCAACCATTGTTCTTAGATTTTGAGAAATACCAGGATGTGGCCAGCTCAGAGAAGTCAGAGGTTCATTCTTCAAAATAAAATTATTTTCATGTTGGATATTTCCATGGAGATTCACAGGGGAAGAGGTGGTGTTTTTCTATACCTGAGACTGTTCCTTACCTCTGACCCTCTTCTCCAAGAGACCATGCATTATTATTTCAATCTCTCATTTCCTCTCATCCCTCGACAAGAAGTGAGTCTTTATGTGCATATGAAAATAATCCTTCATATACATATAGTATCCCCCTTCAAATATGGATTGATCACTCTTGTGGCTACACTTTTAGGCTGGATGATCAGGATGATGGTTTCTCTTTCCAGCAGGATTTCCTTCCTCCCACCCATCTTCATGAGTTTATTTCAGTATCGATTATATGTGTTTTTATACTCATGATTATTATGTGCTTAACTTATCCTTGTTGTATTATATGACTAAGCACAAGGGGGGGTACTTTGATGAGATGATCAAATGGTTTCACTGGTTGTATGACTTCACTTGACATCATCCAGCACATGATATTCATGGCCCCAGGTAAGTAGGTAATTCATTTTGATTCCTTGCATTTGCATCTTGACTGCTAATATTAGTTTAGATGCATTTCATTTTCATTTTCTCTACTTGCATATTGATTTCATGCTTAGTTTATACTTTATTGAAAAATGTCAAAATTTTCTTTTTTTAGCTCAGTTGGCTTGGATTAGGATCATATGAGAACAAGGATGAATAGTCCATCCTACACTTGACATTTTGATGTTTCCTTACAGGAACAAGTCTACTAGGAGATGTTGTGGTTCTCATGCACTCTATGGAAAGCACATGTCCCCAAGTAGGAGCCAGATGTTATCCCCATTTTATGGATAACTAAGGATCTCATGTCTCGAGGCCCTTAGGTTGCAGATATGGAGTGTCGAGAGACTACATGACTAGAAGTATCATTTTGCAGAGATGGAAAACCAACTCACCACCACAGATGGTAACAGTTTGCAGATGACATCCACCACATTAGCTGGCTTCCGAAAGGCAGTGGGCCTTGCTCCATGAGGTACAAGTCAATATTATAGTGATCATCATTTCAATATTTAATCCATTTGATTATTTTGTGTCTTACATTTATCTAGATTTTATGATATGTTCTTGGAAATTATGCCTTTTTCCCTGCTTAACCTTGGTGGTTGACATTGTGCCCTAGTAAGTGGTTTTCCTTTGGGATGGGTTTTCTACTCAGAACTCTCTTAATGATTCATCATACCTTTCCCAACCATAGTTACCACTTTCCATCATTTTTCCCCTCCATTTCCTCATCTCTTGGTATTTTAGGGTGTATTGAACCAATAAGGGGTTGTCCCTCATTCTATGGGAAGAAGGCGATAAAGGCCCAGAGGGGTTGATGTTGGGTAAAAGATAAAACCTTGTAATAAACCTTCTAGATTATTCACCCAAGGATCACCCAAGAAAGAAATGAAATGCTTATCTTTGAATAAAGGGGACCCACAATATAATGAAAAATTCTTAAAAGGTTAGCTGAAGGATAAGAGGTCTCATCACAAGCTAGCCTATCATGTCCATGGATATCTAGTGGTATGAAATTATCATCATCTGGTCACCAAACCAGAGGAATGGATCTTAGTTGCATGGATGAGAAAAAGAGGGTCTCATCATGAGCCAATCTTGTCATTTCTATTAGGTGTTTATGGGTGACATTTCCACCACCTAGTCACCATGCCAGGGCAGTGACCTTCAATCTCTCCTTATGCTATATTGAAAGAGAATAACGAAATAAATATAAAATTAAATTGATGGGCTTGGAAAAATTGCATTGCGGACAAAGGTACCACACACCCTCTACAAAGGTACCCATGAATGAGACACTACAACCCCTTGTATGTCATGAGCCCTATGCCCATTGATTCTTGACCCATACCAATNTAAGTGAATTATTTAGTATTAGGTACCCATGAATGAGACACTACAACCCCTTGTATGTCATGAGCCCTATGCCCATTGATTCTTGACCCATACCAATTCATCCACTTCACATTGATTAGAGAGGGATATGTTGTAAGCTCTCCTTGACCTAGGACAAGACCTACTGAATAGGACACCTCGTCAACCCTCCTATATTTAAGCTTGACAAGTCACATAGTGTCTTTGAGTTGTTGATTGTTTGATATAGTGATATTTGATGCACATTCTTGGATGGCTTATTTATTGATTGGATTGAATCATCATGATGTTATGACTTGAGATCCTTGTAGTGCACATTCATTTCTCTTTACAGGACCTAGTTGATGGACAATTTTGGGAGAGCAAGACTAGATTGGGCTTCCATGGGGATACAATCCCACAGGTTGGATGTCAAGGGTGTGCATTCCAGATGAGAGAGATCAGACTTGGATTTCCTTAATGATGACTTATACAACCTATGCCACCCCTTACTTTCCAAACTATTTTCCTAGGAGGGGAAAAAAGTTCCACTTTGAGCTTGACTTCATGATCTTGGGGGCTAGGGCATGGTGGTGAGCTGCCACTCTTTGACACATGGATGTTTGAGGAAGATAAGGGTCTTCACCATGATAAGAGTTCTTACATTATTTACATGTGGCCTTTTGAGGCCTATCCATGCTTCTCCAACACCAATGACTTCATCAAAGTAGAAAAACATCCCCTAAAGGTGTGACATCCTCCTAAATTAGGGTTTTATTTGTGCAAAAAGTGAAATTTTAAGTGAATTATTTAGTATTAATTTGTTAAGGGGGAAATATTAGGGTTGTTTAACCCTAATCTTGTGTTTTACTCCTTAATTTGTGGACAATATATGTTAGCTAAATTTTGTATAAATAGAGATCATTAGATCTCATTTTAAACATAACTCTCCCTCTTGTGAGAGGACTTGGTATAAAATTTTCATCTATCTTGGATATTTTATCTCTTTTTCACTTGTGTATGGTATACCTATGAATGGTTAATGGAAAAAGTGATGCACTAGCCTTGGAAGGCTATTCTATTTCTATTGTGGTCGATTGTCTTGGCATTTTCCCTTGAATTGGTAAGGTTTTTACTTTCTTGCTATAATTTGTTTCAAGTCAAGGTTATTTTGCTAGGAGCTAGGTGGGACGTTTAAGGGAATACACCCCCACCATAGTATTCATCACTTTATTCTTCATCTCATTGATTTTGTAATGGTTTTCTAAGAGAAGTATAAGGGCACACACCATCTTAGCCTAAACCCTAGCCTAGAGAAACTTGCCTTGGGAAGTAAAAGAGCTTATACCCCCAAGGAGGTAGCTTCTCTAAGATCCTTTTGACTCCATTAACTCAATATTAAAGGCACTAGTCATACTCTTTTGCATTGGAGATATAAAATCACTGCCTTGGGAAACACATTTTTCAGTCTTTTGAAAGGTCTCTTTCTTGGAATTAATTTGTCTCATTGAGAGGATTCTTCCCCCACTAGGGCATCCCCTCTCTCTAAAAACTATAATTTATGTTAAAAAATTTAACCTACAACCATTAGGGCTGCATAATCCTAGCTACTAACACTCTCATAACTCCTAAACTAACCCTAGACTAGCTCTTTAACTTTGCTCATTTACTCTACTAACTATGGCACATTGTTTCAGCTACTTCTTGGAAATTTTCCATGGTTGATTTAGATGTTGCATTTCATTAAAT
The DNA here is from genome assembly GCA_032191745.1 of Picea mariana. Taxonomy (NCBI): domain Eukaryota; kingdom Viridiplantae; phylum Streptophyta; class Pinopsida; order Pinales; family Pinaceae; genus Picea; species Picea mariana. Next base: position 2,874 of record JASDQU010193358.1, on the reverse strand, counting down.
TCTATAGCCATAAGGATGATAATTTGCTACAGAAAATACATGTTTACAACAACCATATTTTCTTTCTTCTTAAGTGCCAATTTTCATCTTTTATTCATTGATAAGTTTGATGTTGATTTACCTAACTAGTATAGATACTTATATGATGATTTTAGATTTTTTATTTGATGATATAAACTGATATATAATGATGAAAATTAGGGACAACAAGTTTAACTTTCTGATCCAACTAACATCTATCATTGCAAAGTGTATTTTCTTGTGTCTCAGGCAGGTACGATCATCCGGAGAAGTACTATACATGTGGGCGAAAAATTAATTAGATTTGACCTCTAGGGAATTCGCTTCCATTTCCCTCCATCTCCATCTCAATCCCCCTAGGGTCACCAGGATCGCCTCCCTAGATTGACCTAGTAACCGTTGAAGTGTGTGACCTACATCGAGGTGACATTGGGTGTAGTATTCCCAAGTTGTATCACTTTCCTTGTGGTTGGTTGGTATTTTCCCAACCTACAAATTGTGCCATAACAGTCCCAAAGAGAACTCGTCCATTTCATCATACAAATATCAACCAAGCATCATAAGTCAAAAATAATCTTGAAGACATTTTAAAGTATAATATCAAGAGTATTAAAAAACCTCCTCAAAGAAAATCATCAACAAAATCCAAAACCCTCCAACTCTCTCAAGGTAGGTGAATAATAATCATTAGGCTCATAGTAGTAGAGGATTAGGCATTCGAGTTTAAATTTTGATAGGGGGGGCCTTTTATTTTTCTTATAAAATAAAAATGAAAGGGGTATTTGTTGTGGCTACAAAAATGATATAACTAAAATAAAATAAGCCTAAAACAAAACAAAAAAAAATGTTATTCATCAAAAGAAGAATCAAATAAAGGTAATCTTGTAATCCTAGTGGCATGGGACACTTCATGAACATTATTTGTGAAGACTTGGAAATTAAACCAAGGGAAATAATTAACCATTCAAAATAAATCCCAATAGAAATATTATCATGGTACACATATAAAAGGAAAAAGAAGAAAGATTATGATAATTGATAATTTAGTAGAAAACAATCGCAATACAATCCTCCAATCCAACTGTCACACATAATTTCTCTTTCATTTAGTGAAACAAAAAAAACTTCTAGGAACCTAGAAAAATGGGTTAATGGGGATGCTTAGTCAAAACATATTTTTAAATTCATTCATGTCAACATTCCACAAACCCATAAAACCTCAACATTTCAATATTTCATGTCATAAGTAAGTATTTTACACACTAGAAAGCATTGAAATTTTCAATATCAAAAATTACAAGTGGCATATTTAACCAAAGCATCAATTTATCTTTGCCAAAGATTCAAATGATTCAATTGGATGAGGCATCACAATGGATTGAAAATGATCCCAAATATAAATTATTTCCTAGAATGTGTTTAATATTAGATTATGAGAAGCCAAGTGAAAATTAACACTTCCCTAAGTTTCTTTCATATAAAGAGAAAAAATCATGAGATGTTGGTTGCACAAGTAATTTTCCAACCTGCATAACAAAAATGAATCTCATGTTCAACTATTTGACAATTTGGGAAAAACTCTTCCTCTAATGATTAACTTATTAAAATTAAATTATACTAAAAAGAAAAATAAGAAACATGATTAAAACTAATCCTAAGAAAATCCTGCTAAGCTACTCTAAAATTGAACTATATCGGGTATCATAAAACTTATGTAAAAGAATAACTCCAGTGCAGTCATTCAAGTTTTCATCTTTCATTCATTTAGCCAAATCTCACATCCTTCTTCCCAAGAAATAAGCATTATGTGTTTTCCCACAATATTCCCTTCGACATAAGACTCAATGTCATTAATTGTTGTAGGATGTGGACCCCTGGACACATCATCATGTTCCCAAAATCAGAATCATTCAAATTAAACAAGTATAACAATAAAAATTTAATTCCATCCATCTTTTAATGATACTTGTCCACCACTAATACTTTAGCATGCTCAAAAGATAAATGAAAATATGATTCAAAAAATCACCAACATTGCACACCAAAGTATTTATTTTCTCTTTTCATAAATGATGATAATGTGAAACATTTGTATGATTATATTCAACCTTGCGAGATGAAAGAGGAAATCACTATGTATATGAGAGAGATTAAGACACTCTAATAAGGAACAAATAATTTCAGATAACAACCTAGATTGATTGATTTGCCCAATACAAATGAAAGATATAATTTGAAAACATAATTTAATTGAATGGGAAAAGCCTAATTTTTAATGAGTTGATGTTTTTCATGATAGGTAAATCCATGAGACTGATATCCTAAAGTTTCCAAGAGTCCTCCAAGAAGAGAAACTATGAATTCCACTTCCTTGAGCTTACATATCACATGGAATGTCGATGAGTGTGTAATTTGTCTCTCTACTTGTAACACCCCAAGGCCTATCCCTTGCTAAATTGTAATTATGTTTATAAGCTGGTGAGCCAAGTGTTTATAATATGGAAGACTTATGTGTTTATTAGGCTGGAGAGCCCATATGCTAAGGCCAATGATCCTGTTTTTGTATATGTAAGGACTCGCATCATTAATAAAAATTACATTGTTGTGTGTAGACCCTCCATGAAGAAAGAGTTATGGGGGACTAAGCTCAAATAGGTAGGGAAGGGGATAAGTGTTTAGGGATAAGGGATAAGCTAGAGGGATTACCTCTAAAGGAATAATATTATATTATTATTTCCTAGAGGCTAAGGTTTGACATAACGGTGTTGTCCTAAGTTCCTGGGGAAAGGGAAGAGTGTTAAGTGGAGCTCATGCAGCTTCAGGAAGACATATGTCAACTTGGGTGCATGCAGT
>JASDQU010193355.1:0-18469 GCA_032191745.1 Picea mariana | reverse complement strand
ATTTTAGAATGCACAACTTAAATAAAGTCCCAACTCCAACTAATACATGTGAATTAAGTCACTGGTCTTCAATGCCATGTGTCTTTTCCATATTGGAAAAATCGTACAGTCTAGATTAACCTCGAGTCATTCTTGATTCCCTAGTCCAAGTCACACCCCTGAGTCAGTTTTTCCATGTCATCATCACATGATGAAATCGATCGACGTTGAAGGTTTTCGCAGAAGGATATCAATGAAAACATTCATGGCACATCCTCGATCCCTGATCCGCCCACTGAGAAAGCGACACGATGCAAAATTTTATCACTCAATACAATTATATCCAGAGCATTTAAGGGATTAATTCATTCTAAATCCTGAATTAGTTGTTGCTTCGTGTGCGAATCAAAATGGCCATTTGAAATTACCGATAGACCACATCACCCTCCGTGCCTCTGCCATCAACCCACGATGAATTCAAGTTGCAGAGATTTGGCAATAGATTTTTTTGAATTCCACTCATCACCCAAATTAAATGATTGATACGACATGGTAAGTCCTTCCCTGGTTTAAATTCTCTTACGCCATTGTAAATGAAACCATTCTGCATGCAAAGAAGTTTTAGAGAATCTGGAGAAGAAAGAAGAGAAATTTGAAAGCTACAGAGTTCCCGTGAGTATCAAATAACCAGGTCTAGCAAGTTGTACAGGTATGTATCCGAGTTTGTGATTTTTTACATGGATACAATTTATATAGTTGTTATCTGGTTATGTTCTTTGCATAATATCTAAACTTTGATTTTTTGGTTGCAGGAACAATGCCACCAAGGAAGATGAACACTAGATGATCACCAAGGGAGCCAAAGATGAAGGAGTTGAAGGTGGATGAAGGCTCCTCTCCAGGGGTCGCTAAAGAGTTGGAATATACTCCAAGGCTAGACCTAGTCATTAAGACATCTACAAAGAAGGTTTTCATAAAACCTTCAGCTTTTGGAGACATAAAGGCAAGCACATGGACCAAGACGACACTCCCACATTGGGGATAACTCTTCAAAAAATCAGTCGAGAGGAATTCTCGAAATACATTAATCCACACAGCGACCCAGACGTGAGAGAGTTCGGCGACTAGGTATTTTCGAATATTCGACAGTCGTACCTACACATGGTAGCAAGAAAAACCCTTGTGTTTCCCTACATAGAACTTCTACAGTGGCTCATCGACCACACAGACACACAGAAGTGTGTAATCAATGATGACAATGGTGGGTGTGTCGGGGTCTTCATTTTGGTGGAGGTCCATAAGTATTACAAGCTTAGAAACCCTGAGGAGCGACTAAACACTAATTTTGTCATACAATTATCTGGGTAATGGCCTCATGGTGGTGAGAAGATAAGAAATACACCAACGAGACCTTCATCTGGTACCAAACGACCAACCTAAGAGAACCATACATCTTCCTAATGTCTCTCATCTATCGGTTGTATTGGGAGAAAGACTGCTCTAGATTTTCAAAGGCATGGAGGCTTCTAGCTTACACAGTAGCTATTTTTGGGTGCGGCTTCAACTAGGGAGCCATCATTTCCAAGCAGCTGAGCATCTACATACAATAGGCTCAAACGCTGAAAGAAGGGGAGACTCTAACCTTCTACATGGAATCATACTTTCTCGATGTCATGTGTGTTGGAAACGTCTTTGCCGGCATGCACCTAAGTTGTCACGTCATAGAGATCTCGCTCCACATATATTTCTGTGTCTTATGGAAGAATAGGTATAAAAAATCTTACTCCCTCATCTGTGATGAATTCATTGCACATATTTATTTTATTCTTTTCAAGAAAGAATGTCTGAGACTATCGGCTGCGACCAAAAAGGTGATATCGAAGGTTGGTCACTGGTATCTAGACAAACACGATACTTACATTAGGGTGTTTGGGGCTACCGGAGAACCTCATATCCTACCAGCACATGTCCCTGACCAGGTTGTAGTGAGGGAGATATGCTACCAGACCATCCTTCAAGGCTACAATGCCACCCTAGTCAAGGATAAGAAGAGGGTGTTTATACATTATGGATTCCATGTAGGCTTCTACTTGGTGAAAGACACTTCTCAAGCCAAGAAGGAAGTGTTGAGCCAATTAGAATTTTGATTCCAGACTGGTTGATTCTGCAAGCATGACCCAAATGGTCTGGTCTAAAAACATGCTTCTCAAGTGTCATCATGTTGGCCATACACCCATGAAAAATTTGAAGATGAAATATTCACAAAAAATTGTCGGGATTGGGACGAGGTGGTGGTAAGACTGGTTGATCCCAAAATGACCAAGTTTAGAGCCATGAGCCTAGACGAACAAAATACAATCATAGAGAAATTGGATCAAGAGGCTCTCAAGGTCAGGGAATAAATGATAACGACAAAAGCAGTAGAAGCCCCCTAGATAGCCTCGGTACAAGAAAGAGGTTTCCCTATGACCCAAGACATGTGGGAGAGAGGGTTTCACATGATAGAACAGGCACAGAGGATAATTTATTAGCTTCAAGACGACCCAAATCTCACAGGAATGACAGGGTCCCCTGCCGATAACCTATATGGAAGCCATATGGGCACAAGCAAGTTTGAATTAATAGACCTTGAGGAAATTACCAGGTTAGATGACCCTAAATTCACAATGCCACTGGCTGGATTGACGACAGGTGTTTCAGCTCAATCGGAGATACTCAGGGTATCAGTGGGAACAAGTGCGCCTGACCCCCTCCATGAATTAATTAAAATCTATGTTGATGATGAGAGCCCAGATGTATCCCTTGTGACCCATGTTCAGATCGAAGAGGAAAAGGAGCCAGAGAAGACATCTTCCCCATCTCTTGACACTCAAATTCAGGGGCTTCCACAGAATGAACAAGAAGTCAAGAGTGTCCTAGACACTAAGCTACCCAATGCACCGGAGACCCAAGCGGACAATCCGAAGGATGAGCCAGGGTCAGGCGAATCAAAGGAAGAAGCTCCACATCAGGAAATCAGCGTCTCAATGACTGATGATCAAGTAAGTACCAAGCCTACCCCTGATGCCTTAATTTCAATTGGTACTCAACTCCCAGATGAGCAACAAATAGAAACTGGGCCTTCAAAACATAGGGAGGAAGTTCAAGAACCTAGTATTGAACAAGTATATACCATCGGTAGTCTAGGGAAGACACTCACCTAGGAAGATCAGCAAATTCCCAAACCCGTGGACGAAGTAGTCGACATACATGCCATTGCTTATGATCGGGAAAGGAAAGCTATCATCCAGAGAACCACCAAGAAGAGGAGGATCACTCTAGATCACTCCATCCTCATCACCATGGAGGAAAATATGATAAATATAGATCATGCCAAAACATTAGAACTTATCGGCCCAGGGATTGAAATAAAAGATTCCACTCTGGACATAGAAAAAAGGGATGAAGAGGAGTTGGTTGTTGCTTTAAAGGAATTGGAATGTTTGCACCACTTGGAGAAATATTACTAGGACACCACATAGGTCGCGGTGTACCTAAGGAGTGAATTCAAGGAGGCCTACAACAAGTTTATATATGAACAACACCTATTCACTACTAGGATAGTGGAGCTGCAAGAAGACACCCTCATGGCGCTGACCACGTGCAAAGATATGGAGAGGTGGTAAAAAAAAGTGCAACAAGCCATGGAAAAAATCGACTATATCAGCGCGGTGCAAAAGGGTCGAGACACCGAAGAGCATGACATTCAAGTGCTAAGGGAAAGAAACATTGACCACATAAGGAAATCGATTGAGTATTGGGTTAAAATGTCTCAGGAAACTCATCAAGAAATCCAAGAGAAATGGGCAAAATGCAAGAAAAGATGGATCAAGATCAATCGGGTAATGAAAGACATCAAACTCCCTGCGTTTGGCACACTCGATGACTTTGTCAACTTGCATGACATAGTCAAGTCGCACGTCAAGAAAGACTCATCATGGGAAGAAGAAATAGCAAAGGTGACAGACACAATGCCAGGTCAGGTGCGACAATTTATGGAGCACTTGATCAAAGCTTGGGCTATGTTGCAACACTTAAGTGCCAGAATAGCCAATTATCGGGCACAAGCAGTAGAGATAAGAGAGATTCACTCAGCCCCAATGGAACAACATATATTCTTGTATGCCAACACATGCAAGGATCTATTTATCAAGTGGTCAGAGTAGGAGAAGATTCACCCACTTAAGTGACATCTTGAGATGACACTTAGAAACATTGATAGAAGAGAGTGCCATGTGGTGAGTTTTGTTTTAATTAGCTACAATTTAGTTTTTATTTTTAGTTAATTTTATGTTATAAATAAGAGCATCGATTGGTTAGTTAAAGGTCAATGGTTGTTGCAAAGACCCTCATTTTTTGGTTTTGTTAAGAACTATTTCAGAGTTGCCTTTAATTGAGAAGTCCTTTTCGAGACCAGAGACAAGTTTGTGTTTTCATCAAATGCAGGCATGATTGGATGTGGAGAAGAATTATTTCTTATTTTGTCTCATGCATGGATGATGTAATGAGTAAGAGCTACTAAATCTGTTAATAATTTATCTGATTCAATGTTTTACAGTTCTTGTCTTTCATGATGAAAATAAATCGTTGTGTTATTATGTGATTGATGATTAGAGTTCAGTGAATTATTTTACTTTCCATCGTTTATCACATGCATGTTTTCTTCTAATAAATTGTATCTCAGACAGCAATTGGAATACCCACACGGTTAACGTATTAGTATTAGGCATGTGGTAGATTATTATTGTCTGCATTCTAGAGTGAAAGGGTTATCCCAATCTCAACCTCTTCTCCAGTAGTTAAGTTTGTTCACACTTTGTCACTTAGTTGGTTTATAGCGACTTTACCTTATATCAGTCCCACCTAAGAGAAAACAAAAAAAAAGAGAACATCTGAACTGAAGGAGAAAGACTTCACGAGAAAATGTAAAGGCCATCGGTTATTTTGGCTGGATCGCAACATCTGGAGAACCATTCCACCATTAAATGTTGCAGAGTCTAATTGGACCTCAGTGGAAGGTTTGGTTCCTTTTGTTGTGTCAAAAGGATTTAGGACCCCTCAACACGACCTCAACTCCTTTATTCACACTTGTAAGAATGTACTCGGTGCCTTGATACCTACTTTCATTATCAGTAGGTTGTCTCGCATTTGTTAATGGTATACCTTAATGAAAGGTAATCAAACAAAGTCTCATTGTGTTTGATCTCAACTCATTTATTCACATGATGTATAATTTCACCTTTGGCAGATCGTGTGGAAGACTTGAAGACATTAGTTCATAGTCACAGCTTTCCTAAGCTATTTCTATCATTCATTGCACTAGTACCTATATTTCTTCAGTGATCATGGGTGATTAGATTGTACTCCATTGTATACATATATATTCAAATTGATTTTGAGATTGGTTTTCACTGGGCCTTGTTCATGACTATGACAACCTATGGCATGTATATACCTTTTTAGTGCCTATTCATGTCCATGAAAAACTATTTTCTATATGTTCACATGGATCTGCAATGTAATTCAAATTGGCAACCATGTGTAAAAAGTCATTATGGATAGTAATATTCTTATGAGCAACTAGTTCGTCCAGTTGGGTCTCCATTACTCCACTTCTAGGAATTATAATGTATTTCATCCATCATAGATACTCCTCTGACCTCACACATTAGAGGGCATCTGTTATAGAAATATTTTCCTCACCTCATGCATCTTTCTCAAAAGGCCTTTTCCATTTCCCTGTGAAGACTTGAGGTCCCTTTTTGCAATTCCTTGAGCTAAAAAAAATATTTTTCCACATATATGCTCCCTAACATCTATAAAACATGCATATACGCAGGTTACACCATAACATCTCATGTACATCAGGTTTTGTTCCAAAAATTAAAAACGGTGTCAGGTTTCCATGTCACATCACGAGATCCATGATCCTTGACCTTCCATATACTAGAAACATTCTGACTCGGCCCTTCAGTTCCATTTGAAGGCTTTAAATGGCCATATCCAAGATGTGGAAAGAGGAGAAGAATTCAACTTTGAGAGAAAAGTTACTCTAGAGAAATTATTCACTTCATATTGAATCTGCATCCCTTTGTCCTTTAAAGTCTGAACACATTGTTCAGCCCCCAAGATCTTCCCTATTTTACAGAGAACCTCATTGTCTTTCTTATATGAGCTTGCCTTTGGTGGAGGATTGATGTGGTGGAGGCCCAACTGGAAGGGACTTAGTTTCTCGGTTCCAAAGGTGTCGACACATAAGTTTGTCATTCATACACTTCTGTTGATTATATTTTAATAGAAATACTCTTTTCTCATCCAATTAATGTGGTGCAAATATTTTAATTATTATTCCATGGGCATATTTGTTATGAATATTGATGGATTATGCTATTATATATGCTAACTTTATATATTATCACCATATGCTTGTGTATCATGGTTGTTGAGGACAAGTTACAAGTGTGTATATTTGAGTCAAGTGCTCAACAATGGACTTCATCGAATGTATGGACGAGGTACGCTCTTTATCTTGTCTTGTTAGAATGTTTGTTATATAGCATACTTGAGATTATAGTTTATTTTTGTAGTCATTTCCGTCTATTGTGGTTTACCCCATGCTATAGAGTGATTTTCCTTGTAACATGGCCTAGTTTCCAATCCAAAATTCTAAACAACTTGCTTTAAAATAATATTTACTTGTGCTCCACTATCAACAAGTGTATCAATCTTATTGTTCTTTTATATAACTTGCAAATGAAAAAGTTAATTTATTTTTCTTCCATCAAGCATTACATTATCCTTTGAAGAGGAAGTATGTGAACTAGAACTAGCAACAAAAAATATACATTTAACTCCCATAGTTGTAACTTTAGGATCTGATCCAAAATCCCATACTATGGTTGTGGCCTTTTGTTTACCCTTGTCCTTGAACCTCTTTGGTAGCCTCTCTAGATGTAACTTCCARCACATTGCCTCCTCATGTCCTTTCTTCTTGCAATGAGAATTGTGTTACTAGAGTTGACTCTAGGTTGCAATAGAGCCAAGCCTAGCACATTTTCATCAAAATATTTATTGAGTTATCATCCCTTTTGAGGCTTTTTGATCTGGCTCTAATTGAGTCTTTCAATGACTAAAAATAAAAAATGAGGCATTACTTCATCTGCTAAATCCATTCAAATCTTAAGGATGGATAGAAGACATTGGATAAACAAAATCTAAATCAAAAATCCAGGTATCTAGCAAGGATAAATATGACTTCCTTTTCGATGGAGGAGAGACACTAAATTCATTCAGGCTGCATTTAATCATAAGGAATTAAGAAACAATACCCTAACACATGTTTTTTTTTCTCACAACAAAACAGAGGAAAGATTGTGTTTAAATATATGCTTTAAAATATTCTAAAACATAGGTTTTATAGAATTGTAGTAGTCATAACCTAAATGGACCAATGAATAGAAGAAAAAGAAGATCAATGGAAACATGAGAAACAAAGCACAGGGAAAAATACATGAATTAACACAAAGAGGTCTTACAATCTGCTTGTTTCTGCCAAATATTTTATTAAAAAGACTTTAGTTACATTTCCATCCCAAAAGGCTCTCGGGAAGATAACCCCTCAGATGCTATCCCCTTTTACCAATAAAAATCCTAATTTTTATGAAAGAACCTGCTTGTAATTAGTTGCAAGTCATTTATTACAATTGCAAGAATATTTGAGTTTGTTGCAAAAGATCAGGAATATTTTGAATGCCAATTATTTTTTGAATCTGGAGTTTTGTCCTTTGATTGAATATTTGTTTGATCAATTGACTTGGATAATTTATCTTAAGTAAATTCTCTTCCTCCTGCTACCTAAAAAAGTGGAACAAATTCTTTGATTGTTGATTCTTTTTCATTAAATACTCAACACCTACCTTAAAATCTGCAATCATATGCTCAATTGATGCCTCAAAATCTGGCTATGATTTTCTAAAATAATGTAAAAATAAAGCTTCTTGAAACATGCTTGACACCTTTTGGTTTGTTTGCTATCCACTTCCTTTGAAAAAATAGAAATATTATTGCCATTAAATTTCCAAAATTCTCTTGTTGTCCACTTATTATGATATTTGTCCCTTCAATGTTGCCTACACTTATGCATTCTTCAAAGTAGAAAGAGTCTCCACCTCTTATCATCCTGGAAGTTGTATCTATATGTTGTGTAATGAATACCATAACTGTAAATGTAAGGAACATATATGTTCTTATTCCTCATTCCATTAGGCTTCCCAACTCTATTCTCCTTTCTTTGAGTTGCTATAGAACAATGTTCAACTAGATGGAAACTAACCATTTCTCAACCAACAATAACCTTTTTATTGCTTTTTATTTTTCAATTCCATGCATGAAAGTTATAGCACAAAAAAGGTTGTTTAACACAAAAAGGGTTGAGAAAGTTAAAATTACACTTCTACCATCAAACACAAACCCTATATTGCAAAGACAACGATGAAATAAGGCTTTGCTGCAACTTGTGACATTTCTTGATGCTTCTTTAAATAGCCTTCTAGTTCTGATCTTTCATTGGATTAGATAACAACTAGATCATCACGTTTCATGGTTGCCTTCAAAAAATACATAACCTAAGCAGTTTTCAATATATCATCCTATGTTTTATATTACGTGAAAAGTTACCATACGACCATATTAACACAATTTGAACTAAAACTTGTCACAGCAAGTATATATCCATCGGCACCAACAAGAAAACTGCTAGAATTGTTTTTTCTTTGGGAAATGTGTCACATGTTTTCCTCATTTTTCATGTTGCCTTGATTTCTATGTCCATTGTTGGGCAGTTTTTCAGCACATGGTTTATGCCGATGGTTTTCTATTTCCGGTTAAGGAATTAGGGTTGTTGACTAATCCAAGTCATTGGTTAGCTTTTTGGATGTCGATGTCTCCTATATGTATATTGTATTGTAAACAATGTATCACTATGAATGAATATAGAATATGTTGGTTTTCCCAGTTTGGGTTTCCAGGGTAAAAATATCTCTGTAATGTGTGTATTTTCCATTTTATCTTTTATGTTATTTTATTGAAAATATGTTTGCAGTAAAATATTGTACAAGGCTAAATCTACATTTGGTATCAAAGCTTTGTTGGCTTCAGGGGGATGCCTTTGTGGTCAAGGGTTTGGCTCAGGACTGTGATAAACCTTGTTATAGTGGGATATCTGTGGTATTGATTTTTTAGGTGAAAATAAATGGAGAGCAGTTCGAAAATGGAGATCAAGAAGTTTAATGGGAAACGTTTTGAGTTGTGCAAGCTCAAGATGGAAGATCTGTTGGTGCACAAAGATCAATGGATCATGATGGATCCAGGTACTGCACCTATAGGAACTCCAATAGATGACTGGAAAAATTTTGATCGAAAGGCGAAGAGAAGAATTCTATTGTGTCTCTTAGATTCAGTATTACTGAATGTGTCAGAGGAAGATATAGCCAAATATTTATGGGATAATTTGGGGAAGTTGTATCAGTCTAAGTCCCTAGTAAATAAACTATTCTTGAGAAAGAAGTTGTATAACCTGAGGATGAGAGACAGATACTTGGTGGCAGAGAATTTGAGAGGATTCTCCTAGGAAAGAAATAATATGGTAAGTTAGTTAGTATATGTTGAGATTAAAATTTCATATGAAGATAAGTGTATCAGTTTATTGTGCTCTTTACCAGACTCGTGGGATGGTTTGGTTGTGGCCATAAGTAGTAATAAAAATGCCATGAATTTTGATGAAGTGGTACCATCCTTATTGTCGGAGGGGACGAGACAGAAGAACATGGAAGGATATAGCACATATGCATTATTTGTAAGAGGACGCTCCCAGGAAAGAAATAGATCTAAGTCCTCAAGTAGGATATCTATGTCTAAGGGAAGATCTAAGTCTCCCAAAAATTTTGTAAAGATATGTTGGAGATGTGGAAAAGAAGCGCACTACAAGAAGCAATGTATATCCAAAGTTGAGAAAAAGAAGGGATCTGAAGAATCTCCTTCTACAGAAGAAAAGAGATCCAAGGAAGAAGGAGGGTATGTGTACTCGAATTCTTCAATCACACATGTAGATCACAAGGCATGGTTGGTTGACTCAGGTGAATATTTTTTATGACTTCCCAAAAGGAGTCATTCTGTGAATATGAAAGGTATGATGGAGGTAATGTTTTCCTAAGTGATGAAACGAAAACAAAAATCATAGGTCGAGGAAAATGCAAGTTGAGGCTCATATATGGAAGGATTAGAAAACTACCTGGTTTTATGCACATCCAAGGATTGGCCACAAATTTTATTTCAGTAATAAAAATGGATGATGCAAGGGTAAAAACAATATTTGAAAAGGAAACATATAGGATGGTTCGAGCAGCAATGGTGCTGCTAAAGAGAGTTCGGTTTGGAACTCTGTATAAGTTGTAAGGAAGCACTATTAGTGATTGGTTTAATAGTTCCATTGTTCCTGATATTGGATTTGAAGAAGAAATAACTCCTATAGTTTATGGAGAAAAGGTTATTCTTTGGCAACAAATACTTGGGAATATCGGAGAGAAGGGTCTTCAACTACTACATGGTCAAGGCATGGTTGAAGGTATGTCTAACTTCTCTCTAGATTTTGATTTCTATGAACATTGTGTATATGGGAAGTAGAATTGGGATTCGGATAAGATTCTCCTCTGGTGAAACGAGGGTAGAAGGAATTTTACAGCTAGTTCACAGTGATGTGTTTGGACCTATGTCAGTTCCACAGTTGGGAAAATCTGTGTACTATGTCTCATTTATAGATGAATTATCGAGGAATACTTGGATATATTTCCTCAGGAAGAAATGTAATGTCTTTGACAAGTTTAAATATTTCAATTCTCTTGTTAAGAATCAAACAAAGAAAATAATTAAGGTGTTGAGGAAAAATAATGGCGGAGAGTTCTGTGGGAATGAATTTGAAGAATTTTGTAAGAAGTGTGATATAGAAAGGAAGAATACTACACCATATACACCTGAGTAAATGGAGTTGTAGAAAGGATGAACATGACGCTAATGGAAAAATCAATGTGCATTCTCATTAGTGTTGGGTTAGGGAAATAATTCTAGGAAGAGGTTTTGGGTACTGCATGTTACTTGGTCAACAGATCACCCTCATCAGCAATGGATGACAATAATCCACAAGAGGTATGGACTGGTAATAAACCTTCTCTCACACATCTCAAGGTATTTGGTTATGAGGCCTATGTTCATGTTCCAAAGAAAAACAAGAGTAATCTAGATAAGAAGGTTGAAAAGTGTATCTTTATTGGGTATAAAGATGGTCTAAAAGGTTATAATCTTTGGAACCTAGAAATTAAGAAGGTAGTGTATAGTCGAGATGTGGTATTTAGAGAAATGAAGGATGTTGTTAAAAAGGAAGTCCTACAAAATAATGAAGAACCAGATAAAATAGAGTTTAATTTAAAGGATGATGAATCAAACTCTACAGAAGAACATGAATCAAAATATGAAGATCCTCATACTCAAGTATTGAGAAGATCGGTTTGAGAAAGAAGGATACCAGAAAGGTATACTCCATCTGATTTATGTTCAAATTTTTCTTTGTCTATTATTGATGATGATCCTAGAACTATCAAGGAGGCAGTGGATTTAGAGGATGGAAATCTCTATAGAAAGGCCATCGATGAAGAAATGGCATCTTTGGATAAGAATGAGGCTTGGGATCTAGTGGATTTTCCTACTATAAGAAATCCCATTGGTAACATATGGGTATTTAAAAAGGAGTTGATGTAGAAGGAAAAGTGGAGAAATAAAAAGATCGGTTAGTAGCAAAGGGTTATCCCCAGGTTGAGGGAATTGATTTTGGTGAGATTTTTTCTCTTGTTTCCAAGTTAACTTCTATAAGATTTTGTTATATGTTGTTGCTACATTTTATTTTGAAATAGAACATAGGGATGTGAAGACACCATTCCTTAATGGGGATCTGGAGGAAGAAATCTAAATGAAGCAGTCAGAAGGATTTGCTGTGAAGGGAAAGAAGGAGGTAGTATGCAAGCTGAAAAAGTCTTTGTATGGTTTAAAACAATCACCAAGGATGTGGTATCAAAAATTTTATACTTATATGCTGGGACTTGGCTTCACAATAATAAAAGAAGATCATTGTGTGTATTCTAAATTAAGTGGTGATGATTTGATTTATTTGGTCTTGTATGTGGATGACATGTTTCTGATAGGAAACAACAAGGAGATTATCCAAGATGTGAAAACTCAGTTGTCCTCTAAATTTGACATGAAGGAAATCGGTGCTTCAAATTTCATTTTGGGCATGGAAATAAAAAGGGATCGGAAAAAGATGAAACTCTGGTTAAATCAGAGAAAATATGTCGAGACAATATTGCAGAGGTTTAATATGGAGGAATGTAAAACAGTCAATGTCCTTATTCCTATTGGTGTAAAGTTATATATAGATCAGTGTCCCAAGACATAAGCAGAGGAGGAGGACATGTCTTGTGTTCCATATGCGAGTGAAATTAGCAGTTTGATGTATGCAATGGTCTTTGCTAGACCATACATTGTACATGAAATGGGATTTTTGAGCAGGTATATGTCAAAACCATGGAAGGATCATTGGACAACAATAAAAAGGGTTTTCAGGTATTTGCGTGGCACTACTATCTATGGATTTTTATACCAAGGAATACCAAGATTGGACATAGTGTTGGACATGCATGGCTTTGTGGATGAAGACTAGGATGGAGATCTAGATAATATGAGATATACAAGAAGATATGTATTTAAACTATTTGGAGGAGCAATCAGTTGGATGAGCAAAAAACAGGCTCTACTGGTACTTTTAGCTACAAAAGCTGAATACATGGCAACCACTCATGCAAGTAAGGAAGCAGTATGGTTACAAATATTGTGTTTGGGTATTGTATTGGTATATCAAGTTGTAAGGATATGTTGTGACAGTCAGAGTGCAATTTTTCTGGTGAAGAACTTGGCTTATCATTCAAAGAAAAAGCATATTGATATTCAATATCACTTTGGGAGAGACATGGTTGAAGAAAAGAAGGTGTTGTTGATGAAGGTGGACACTTTGAAGAATGTTGAATATTCATTAACAAAATCTATTAGCACTGAGAATTTCTCTTGGTGTAGAGGATCCATGGGTAGTACAGTTTCCCTATATTGTTGAATATGTAACCCTGTAACCCCTTATATGCAAAGAAAACAACAAGTGGGAGAATGTTAGGTATGTGTTATATTCTTTGCATGAATAGATCTAGTGTTTGGTATGTTGCATAAGGTGCATAGGGAGCTTTGAGAGGGGGGAACTAGGCCCCCTCTTCAAGGGTTCAGGGATAGGGCCCCCGAGAACAAAAAATTCCTCAAGAAACATGTCAAATTTTTGCCTTGATTTTTGTGTCCATTGCTGGGAGGATTTTTGGCACATGGTTTTTGTCGATGGTTTTTTATTTCCAGTTAAGAAATTAAGGTTTTTGACTAACCTAGTTCATTGGTTTAGGGTCTTGGATGAAGCTGGATCCTATATGTATATTGTATTGTAAACAATGTATCACTATGAATGAATATAGATTATGTTGGTTTTCCCGGTTTGGGTTTCCAGGGGGAAAATCTCTGTGTAATGTGTTTATTTTCCATTGTACCTTTTATGTTATTTTATTGAAAATATGTTTGCAGTAAAATATTGTACAAGGTTAAATCTACGTTGTACATGCCTCTTCCTACTCCTAACGGGCCCTGGGAATCCATCTCAATGCACTACATGTCGGGCTTTTCGCCCACCAAGCAGAGAAATGACTATTTTTTTTGTGGTTGTTGATCACTTTTCCAAGATGATGATTTTGACCGGCTGCAAGAAGAGAATCACAGTGGAGGCCACTTCCAAACTCTTCTATGAACAAGTGTCGGTACATTTTAGGATACCATAAATCATTATCTCAAATCAAGACAGTTGGTTCCTCAACACATTTTGGTTGATCCTCTGGTCATTGTTGGACACCAAGCTCATAAAATCCACTTCCTTCCACCCCCAGATGGATGGCCAAACCAAGCTAATCAATTAGATGATCGTGCATATCCTATGCATGTACAATTTCAAGCACCCCCACACATGGGATGAGAGTATTCCCTATGTTCAAAACATCAACAACAGAGCCATACATAGCTCAACCATCCACAAACCCTTTCAGGCGAGGTTGGGATCTCAACCATTGGGTCCCATGGATGTTGCGCTACCCCTTGCAGCCACCCAAGAAGACTCATCCCATTCTAAAACTAAATCTTACAAAGCCACCCGGTTCATTGAGTTGATCCAACACATCTGGAAACAAGTTCATGATATTTTACAGAAGTCCAATGCCAAGTACAAGAAATTCCATGATCAACACCAGGTGCCACACACGTTTCAGGTGGGAGACAAAGTTTGGTTGCAATTGCATAAAGAACGCCTTATAGGGCCCCATCAAAATATTTTTCCACTCTAATATGGACCTTACACCATCACCAAGGCTATGGTAGATAATACTTTTGAGCTCAACATTTCCCTCTTCCTTGGCTTGCACCCTTTGTTCAATGTGGATCTCATTCGACCATATTTTCCATTGTTATTGGACACCTTAGTGATAGAATAACAATTGAAACCAATAGAGATCAACTATGAATGCATGGAACAGGAATCCACTGATCAGATTGTGGAAACACATGTCAAGGGTACTCACTAACAGAGGATAAAACTTTATTGGATTGTCAAAGAAGGGCAGCTTCTGCACCAAGGCAAGTGGCTCACTCGGGGCCAAATTCAGCAGAAATTTCCTCATCTGATGGGGGAACTCAAAATAATGGATATAATTTCTTCCTAAGAGTGTATTATTGATACAAGTGGATATCGATGGTCACCCACCTATTCCAACTAGCTCATCTTGGAATTTTTTTAGTTTGGCAGTTTTTTCCTAGTTTTCGGGTCCTGAACCTTCAGGGCCATTTTGAGTATCTAAACAGTGTTTTTAGGGCTCTCCATAGTCAAAATATAGACTAAGTTTGAGCTTGATTATATAATGTGTAGTCCTTGGATATACCTTTCCAATGGGATATCATGCGCCTAAAATGAATATCATATGCAAAAGTTACAACCCCAGGAAGTTGATGTAGCAACTTACCCCAACTGAGCCCACATGACTCTTGGTGCTTCATCTCCTAGAGTTAGTTTTTTGGATGTTTAGGGTTTTGGAATTAATTTTTCATGTAAAAATTATTTCAAATCCTCGGTTTACTCATCTTCTTGCGAATGAGCACATCTATCACATCTCTTCTCAAAGATAAGCCGACATTATTCTAACAAGCTTGTTCTCAGTCTGCATTTTACAGTTTCAATATATTTTTTTATTGAATAGAAGCCAGTTTTATTGTATCTTTGTTATTTTTCATTGTGTCTTTGTTTTAATAATAATATTAATATGTGTTCATTTATTTATTCTCACAAAATCTGGATCAACCGGTTACTAACTGAACAACAAAAAGATTGATTGTTAATGTGTTGCAAAATCATAGTGATGTCTTCACCTAGGATTACTCTAACATGAAGGGAATCCATCACAACCTATTCACACATAACATATATATTAAGCAAGGATCTTGAACCATCCTCTAACCCTAGCATCAAATGAATCTGAAACTCAAGGACATAGTCAAAGAGGAGCTACAAAAATTGCTTACAACCAATTTCATCTACCCAATTTCTGATAGCCAATGGGTGTCCCCTCTAGTCATAGTACCACAGAAAAATGGTAAATAGACAATTTTTGTCGACTATAGAGAACTCAAAAAATAAACCCACAAAGAAAGTTTCCCACTCCCATTCATTAACCAGGTCCTAGATACGTTGTCTGAAAAGAAATATTTTTCTTTCCTCTATGGATTCAATGGGTAACCAAATCCAAATCACACCCAAAGATCAAGAAAAAACAATGTTCACCTTCCCTTGGGGAATATTTTCCTATCGTGTTCTACCATTTGGGTTATTCAATTCCCCCACCACATTTCAATGAGTCATCATTGATATATTCTCCAATTTAATTCATGAACGTGTGGAAATATATATGGACAAATTCATGACATATGGGGATGAATTTGACGAGGCATTGGCAAACCTGGAGAAAACATTGATAATGTGTAAAGAATAAAAAATTTCCCTCATCAATGAAAAATGTTTCATGATGTTAAGTAATGGCATTGTACTAGGACACAACATCTCATCCAAAGGAATCCAAGTAGATATAGCAAAAGTACAGGTAATATCAAACTTTCCAACTCCAACTTCGCAAAAGTAGGTACACAGTTTATTGGGATATGCTAGTTATTATTGTTGATTCATTGAAAAATTTTCACAAATTGCTCATCCATTATTTATTTTACTTAACAAAGATATTGATTTTGTATGGACAGAGACATGTCAGCATGTTCTTGATGAATTGAAAATCAAAGTTTTTGAAGCTCATGTTTTACGACGACCCAATTGGTCCCTCCCATTCCACATCTCCACGGATGTATCAGACATGACCATTGGAGTTGTTCTACCAAAAATAGAAGGAAATGACCCATATGTAATTTCCTATGTGAGTAAGAATATATATCATGTAGAATTGATCTATACATTAACTAAAAAACAGTTTTGTGTTGTTATTCATGCAATAAACAATTTTAGGAACTACATTATCAGATATCCCATAATATTACATATTGATCATGCCACTATTAAGTATTTAATGAAAAAACCAATCACCAATGGTAGGCTCACTAGATGGTTTCCATTATTACAAGAATTTGATATTACCATCTTAGATAAACCATGAAAATATAATGCAATCGTTGACTTTCTTTCTAGAATAACATCTAATGAAAATGATCCTCAAGTAGAAGATCACTTTCCAGATGAACATATCTTTGCAATATCTACTAACTCTCCATGGTTTACATATTTTTCTAACTTTTTGGCTACAAAAAATCTCCCACAACATCTGACTCCAAAATAACGATAAAGTATAGTCAGGAAAAGTTAAATATTTTCATGGATTAATGGATGCCTCTTTTACACTAGACCTAATTTGATTATCAAAAGATGTGTATGAGAAGACAAAATCCATGTGATACTAAAATCCTGTCATGATGGGCCATGTGGGGGCCATTTTGATGATAAAATAATTGGGTACAAGGCACTCCATCAGGGGTACTATTGTCCCACTATATTCAAAGACGCCAAAAAATATGTGAAGAGGTGTGACATATGTAAACGCATGGGTAGACCCATACAAAGAAACGAAATTCCACTACAAACATAGATGGTGTTAGAACCTTTTGAAAAATGGGCCATTGATTTTGTGGGACCAATAAATCCCCCTTACTTTCGACACTCCTACATCCTCATCTGTACAAACTATATCACAAAATGGATGCATGCAAAGCCACTTCTAGAAGCAACCAAAAAGGTAGTAAGGAGTTTATCCATGAAGATATCTTCATAAGGTTCAAGATACCACATGAGATAGTGTCTGGCTAAGGAATTTAGTTCTAATCATGGATTTTCAGATACCTGATGGAAAACTATAATATCAAGAATAAAGTAACAACACCATATCACCCACAAGAAAATGGACATGTAGAGGGGACTAATAATATCCTTGAGACCATCATCACCAAAATTATCAGGCTACATCTCAAGAATTGGGTTGATAGAATCCCCAAAGCCTTATGGTCCTAAAGAACAACCTGAAAAACTAATATAGGATGCACACCTTATGAGTTTATATATTGGAAAATATTACTACTACCTATTGAGACAGAAATCTAGACACTTAGGATGTAAGTACAACTTGTGTTTGACCTATTGGAAGATCATAAACAAAGACTACTTCAAATTAATGAGTTAGATGAGATACAACAAGAATACCTACATCAATCCAAAGTGATATAACATCAAATTTCTAGGTGGCACGATAATTTTATCAAGAAAAAGAAGTTCAAATCTAGAGACTAGGCATTACTATTTGATTCTAGGTTCAAGGATTTCAGAGGAAAAATTTGCACCAAATAGCTCAGTCCATATGAGATTGATACAATGTATGATAGTGGGGCCATAAAACTATGTACCATATATGAAGACATAATTCCTCTAAATGATAATGTACATAGACTTCACCTGTATCATCGACCCATATCAAAGGAATCATTTTTTAGGAATATTTCCAATGGATGGACCGATAGTGATCTGGAACTCATTCAGGAAGAATGAATCCTTGCTGGATAATTCCTTTTCTTCTTCAAAAAAAAGAAGTGAAAACCAACTTATTTGGCACATTTTAAAAAAAATGTGAAAACTAGCCTAGTTGGCGCATTCAAAAAAAAAAAAAAAAACAAG
>JASDQU010193354.1:0-19904 GCA_032191745.1 Picea mariana | reverse complement strand
CTATACAATTTTCTAGGCTTGGTAGTTGTTCCATGGGTTGGTGCGGCCATGTGGCTTCTAATGTTTTATTACTTTTTAGAAAGCAACCAAGTCAAAAAATGAACTAAATTTTGAGAAACCCAACCCTCTCATACATAGGTATATAATCAAGCAAAATCGTAGAAACCCAAGCCCAAAAGATCCCAATACCAACTTTAGATCTAAAAGCATATTGTACGTCTCTTGAATGTATTAAGTCTTCAAAGGATCCCCACACACACATTGAAGAACAATGTTAAAATTAGAGATCTAATTTAAAGGCGTCATATAAAGGTCTAAACTCGAGACCCACATCAAAAAAATGCTCTTAAATTCATTTGATTGAGCTTTGTCTTCAACCCAAGTGATAGAAATGTTAAACCCAAAGAGGATAAATGTTGAACTAATTGAGCTTTATCTTCAACCCAATTGATAGAAATGTTAAACCCAAAGAGGATAAATGTTGAACTAAGAAGGTCCAACTTACAAACACCATCAAAATTGCATTCAACTTTTGCATGTTGAAAAACCTACATCATATTAATGAAATATATGATAAACACTCTACTATATATCAATATATAGAAGAATTATATACAAACAAGGAAATGAAATCAAAAAGAAAGTATACTCAATATTCTTCATAGAGAAATGAAATAATGGGTAAATTTTTTTGGAATAATGGGTAAAAAATGGGGAGAGGGGATTGGTATCATGCCCATGTGGGTATGAATTATATATGAAAGTATCTTATGAAGTGATGATGAATGAATATAAGGTAGTACTTTAAATGTGATTTGATTGACTGTAGGAGGGGTACGAAATCACTAATATCGTAATTATCATCATGATTATCAAGCATTTAAAAATATCTTTAATGTGGAAGCATTTTTTTATAGAGCTAAAGAGCTCATGCAATAGACATGAAGGTTTTCACAGAATGATGCAAAGGAAGAGTAGCACATCTCTAAAGATGAGCAATGCGTAGCATAAGAAAGAGTGTAGAGTGAGCGTATGTAATAGGAGCCCTAGGATAAGTTTTATGAGAATTATGCTAAGGAAAAAGAAGTAGACCAATAAAAACAAAAGAAGGATGCACAAGGTATGGGTTTTGGGGTAGTAAATGATCCAAAAATGGAAGGAATAATAAACAATTGTCTTATTTAGATGCTTAAAAATGTTTAAAGAGTTCAGCTATTAATTAATCATGCTGTAAAAAAAGAGATATGAACAACAACAAAAGAGACAAAGACAATAAGAACTTGATAATGGAGTTCACCAATGAGTGGCTACGTCTCCGAGCCCGCTTCCAAGTGAAGGACCTCTTTATTAATCTTCAAATGCTCAAGTTCTTTACAATGGCTCCTTGTTGTTACATAGCATGCTTTAAATATGTTGTGCAAGACCTCCTTGCTTAGCTCATGCATGCCTCATCAAACTCCTCTCACAAACATGACAAAAAAAAAGTCTCTCAAAATATGAGAAAAGACCAAAATACATAAACTGGTCCTCAAATTCTCTACATCAAAAAGTTTCCCTCAAACTCCAAAAGGCCTAGTTTATATAGGTTTTAGGCTCAACACGATAAGACTAACTTCTCCTAAAGATCTGGCCTCTTTCTAGGATCAAATCCCCCTCCAAATGGCCAAGATATCCTAAAAAACCACTTTCTGGTCATAATATCAGGCAAAATACCAATTCTGGGCTAAATATAAGCCAAAAGACCCACTTTTAATAAAAAATGTACAAAGTAGCCCCCAAGGCTGAGCGCACGCCCCTAATACTCGGTCATATGCACTCATATGGCCAAGCGTTGGCCCCTTAAACGCTTTAGCTCTTGGTTTTTAGGGCGCATGCCATGGAACCTTCCTTGCAAACGTGACCACACCCCTTTTCTACTGACCTGTGGTCACAATACCGCATGAAACCATGGGTTGGGGCTTATCCCCAACCCCTTTCACGCCAACCTTAATACAATACAAAGCTTATACAATATATATTTGACTTATGTTATTAAGTCCTATGTATGGCGCGTTGGTATTGGAGCTCTTCCAAAGGCTTTGGCTTGGTGGTTGGTCGTGGGTTCAAAACCCATGAACCCCCCAAAAAAAATTTTAAAATTTTCCAACGTGTTCTGACTAGGTGCCACATGGCTGCCCATGCCTGGGCCACGTGGCACCACCACATTTGACCAAAATCACCACGTGTCCAATTTTGATTGGATCTGTCATCCACATCTGCCCAATCACTGGTTTCCACTTGTCAACACCTGCTTCTACCATGTCAGCCTCATGAAATAGCTTTGGTGATGTCATGCTGACGTCAGCATTGACTTTTTTCCAGTTGACCTTTGACATTTTAGCTATTTGAGAATCTGATCGGAGTACGATATTTCTCGCATACAGAGCCCATTTGAGAAAGTAAATATACTGCCAAAATCGGTACAACGAGCCGGTCACAATGGAATTGGTTTCATCCAATTCTGAGAACTTTTATTTTTGAGCATTTTTTGGACTTGGGGAGCCTCCTGGATCATTCCTCCCCACTTGGAAGCTTTTGGACCACCAAAAGTCTGGTATCAGTTGGTAACTAAGTGAGGATACTATGTCCTCACCCTTCTGGTCTCCATCCACTTGTCCTGACTTGGATTTGTGCCCTTCAATCCCACTCAAAGATACTCCACATTGCCCCTGCGAGAAGTTCAGACTCTTTTGTCCAATATGGTGTCTTCTTGCAACTCGTTCATACATTCAGGAGAAAAATCTTCGATGGTAGGAATTTGAACATTCTCTCCTTGATCCTCGATCATAGGAGGCTCATACAATCTCAAGTTTTCCACATTTACAACTGAATAGATTTGCATATATGGAGGCAATTCTAATCGAAAAGCATTAGTACCAATCTTGTCTAAAAATTTGAAAGGACCATAACGAATTGGCTTAAGCTTTTTACCTTCACCTTGCATCCTTTCCTTGCTGATGTATAAAGAGACTTGATCTCCTGCTTTGAACTGATGATCAACTCGATGCATATCATGCCTCACCTTGTACTTGGCCTGGATTTTCTCCAACTGTTCCTACACTGCCTGATGGATCAGCTGGATCCGTTCAATGAACTTTGTAGCCCTTTCCACATCACTATGTCCTCCCACTGCAATGTCTTTTCCAAAGACAAAATCCAAAGGAGACTTTGGCAAGTACCCCAAACAAGTTTCAAATGGAGATCTCTAAGTAGAAGAATGTTTGGCTCGATTATATGCATGTTGTACATAACACAAATGTTCATCCCAAAGCTTAGGATGTTTATTACAACATGCCCGAAGTAGATGCACTACTGTCTTGTTCACCACCTCTGTCTTCCCGTCTGTCTATGGATGAAATGTTGTACTCTTCTTTAACCTGGTGTCCATAAGTTCCCATAAGCTTGACCAAAATTTCCCCAAGAATCTGGAGTCTCGATCAGATACAATAGAAGTAGGTAAACCAAAATGAACCCATACATTTTCAAAGAACATTTGAGCTGTTTGTTCAACTGTGACTTGTTTTTTACAAGGAATCAAGACACACATTTTGCTAAACCTATCCACAACTACATAGAGGTAATCATGACCTTTTGTAGACATAGGCAATCCCCCCAAAAAATCCATAGATACACTTTCCCATGGTCTAGAAGGAATAGGAAGTGGAGTGTACAATCCTAGATTTCTGTTACATGGTTTGCTTATTGCACACATAGTACATCCTTTTACATATTTAGACACATTTTCATGCATTCGAGGCCAATAACAAAATCTTTATAACTGAGCAATTGTTTTATCTACCCCAAAATGCCCTGCTATAAGAGAAGTATATGCCTCTCTGATGACATGGACTCTTTCACTTTCTGGAATACATAACTTGCTCAAATGATACAAGAGTTTGTCTTTTATATGATAATTCAGTTTTTCTACTCTTTTACCATTACTTAAAGTTGCATAGACTTCCTTAAAATCGTTATCCTCAACATATTGTTCAATATAACTTTCATGAGTGATTGAATTGTGCTTAAGGATTGTAGAAATTGTACTAAGAGGCCTAGATAACATATCAACAACTTTATTATGAATTCCCTTTTATATCTGATGACCAAGTGAAATTGTTGTAAAAACCCCATCCATCTAAAATGCCTTGATTGTTGTAGCTTAGTTTGTGATTGTAGATACTGTAATGGTTGATGATCAGTATGTATTACTGTTTCTTTGCCCATTAAGTAATGTTTCCACTTTTTAACACTTTGTACTAGAGCATACAATTCTTTATCATAGGTTGGATAGTTAATTACTGTTGTAGTGAAGGTCTCAGAATGATAGCATATGGGTTTTCTATGCTGCATCAACACTGCCCCCATGGCATAGTCACTTGCATCGGTTTCAATTTCAAAAGACTATTGGAGATCTGGCAATGCCAGAACATGGGTTGTACTAATCTTCGTTTTCAAAGTATCGAAAGCCTTATGTTGGCTTCCTCTCCACTGGAATCCCGTTTTCACACTTGTTAAAGCATGTAAAGGCGTTGCAATCAGAGAGAAGTTTGCAATAAACTTCCTCCAATACTGTGTTTCTCCCATGAAGCTTCTTACTTCGGTTACATTCGTAGGTGTTGGCCAATTTACAATAACCTCAACTTTTGAGAGATCAATCTTAAGCTCTCCACCTCCTACAATGTATCCCAAATATACAAGATATGTTTTTCCAAATTCACATTTTGACAATTTTACAAAAAGTTTCTCTCTTTGCAACACTGAAAGTATCTACCTAACATGCTGGACATGCTCTTCCCTGGTCCTACTGAATATAAGAATATCATCTAAGTATACTATTACAAATTCATCAATGAAAGGCCTGAATACATCATTCATAACCCTCATGAAAGTAGCAGGTGCGTTAGTAAGCCCAAATGGCATCACTAACCATTCAAACAATCCTTGTTTTGTTTTAAAAGCAGTCTTCCATATATCCTGTTCAACAACCCTGATATGATGGTAACCACTTCTTAAATCTAACTTAGTGAAATAAATCGCATGTTTCAGTTGATCTAATAAATCATCAATGCAAGGCAAAGGGTAACGATTTTTTTCCATGATTTTGTTCAAAGCTCGAAAATCCACGCACATGTGCCATGTGCCATCTTTCTTTGGCACCAGAATGATAGGTGACCCACATGGAGAAGCACTAGGTCTGATGACCCCTTGTTCAACCAACTCTTGTACCTGTTTCTTTATCTCTTCATTTTCCAAGACTGATAACCTATACATGCCAATGTTAGGAAGAGGAACATCCTGCTGCAATTGTATCTCATGTTCAATTTGTCATTTTGGAGGCAATCCTTTCGGGACTTGAAATAACTCATCATAGTCAAAAACAATTCTAACTAAATCATCTTTAAAATTCGCATCACAATATTTGAAAGTATCCATTCCAATAGTGTCTTTAGCTTTTACCACCATTAAAAGGTATCGCTTACTGACATTTACAATCCTCTTCATCTGTCTTGAGCTGATTAGTGATAAATTCAATTTCTTCTGATGAGCCCTTAATATATATATTTTTTCCATCTTTAGTTAATTGATACTTATTGTCTTCATGATAGAATATTGCTTTTCTATCATACAAATATGGACTTCCAAGTACGATACCACATATTAATAGTGGAACTACATCCAACTTAACCTCATCTATGAACTGTGCATTAATTGCAAACTTTAGGACACATTGTCTTTCCACCTGCAATTGATTATCATTATGAATCCATCCTAAGGGATATGGTTTCTTATGAGGTTTAGTGATTAATCCCAACTTTTTAACTATTGCTTCTGATATAAAATTTACTTGTGAGCCACTGTCAAATAGAGTATCAATTTTTGTATGTTTGGAAATTACCCTTATATGAAAAAGTTTTGTTCGTTTGACCTCTTCAACTTCATCATCAACTTTTAAAGACTGAATTGAAGAACTTGTACTAGCTTCAGAATTTTTACCTTTGATTCCTGTGACTATGACCTTTGTCTCATCTCCCGAATCTGACCCCAAATCGACTTGAGTTGTTGCAATAGTTAATTCCCGAACTTTGCTGGTTTCAACTCTGGGTGAAGGATCCAACAATGATCCTCACTATGGCCTTCCTTCTTACAATGAGTACATGTAGGTTTCTCCTTATTCACTATATTAGTTTTATTTCCTTTGAATTCTCTTTACCCTTGCCTTTAAACTTTCCTTCAGTAGATTTGAATGGTTTTACAAAATCAACATTTACACTTTTGGCTCTAGATTCAAGATGAGTCGCTTGCACACACACCTCATCTAAACTAGTAGGATTAAACATAAGAATGGTATGTCGTAAATAAATATGCAAACCACCTATATACTTAAGCAATGTCTCTTGAGTATCCAATTATATTCCCAACAACAAAGCTCTTTTGTGAAACTCCTGTGTATAACTTTGAACAATTTGTCCTTTTAACTGTCTAAAGTTATGCCATGACATAATAGCTTGTTCCATGTAAGCTAGAGGATAAAATTTATTTCGTAAAGCGGATGTAAAATCAATCCATGAAGAGAGAGTCTTATCAAACTTCTTAAGATCCTGTTTTGTCCTGCTTTCCTACCAAACAATGGTGGTTCCTCCCATCTTGAGACTAGCAAGCTGGATCATAGTCTCTTCATCTATGATTTTCTGTATCTTGCAATACACTTCAATTTGTCTTATCCAATTATCTAACTTTTCTGCATTTAGTTCTCCACCATACAAAGGAAACTCAAACTTAACATCAAGTTTTAACAAAGGCATATTAGACTTATGCTTATGTGTTTGTTTTTGTATGGTAGAATATGTAGAGTGAGAACTGGCATTTGATGTAGAACTGGAAAAAGAAGGAGAAGATGGCGGTGAAGGTGGCGTAGGAGGAGGCCTTGAAGTCTCTCCTTTCCCTTCACTTTTACCCTTCATTAAGATCTCTCCCAAGGCTGGTTTCTTTCTCTCCAATAAATCCTCATATAGCACTTTGACCATTTCAGACATGGAGAAAAGTGCATCTTCTAGTTTCTTGGTTCGTGGAGAAAGCTCTCCTTCTGAAGCCATTCTTTTCTTCCTCAACAATAGTTCTATCTCAGGAATGAATTCAGCCAATGATCCTTCTCCTTTTTGAGATTTGGATCTTGTAAGCATCCACCCTGCACTTGTTAAACCTTCCAAAATAACCAAAGCTCTGATACCAAAATACTTGATCCAAAAATGGAAGGAATAATGAACAATTGTCTTATTTAGATGCTTAAAGTTGTTTAAAGAGTTCATCTATTAATTAATCATGCTGTAAAAACATAGATATGAACAGCAACAAAAGAGACAAAGACAATAAGAGCTTGATAACATAGTTCACCAATGAGTGGCTACGTCTTCGGGCCCGCTTCCAAGTGAAGGACCTCTTTATTAATATTCAAATGCTCAAGTTCTTTACAATGGCTCCTTGATGTTACATAGCATGCTTCAGATCTGTTGTGCAAGACCTCCTTGCTTAGCTCATGCATGCCTCATCAAACTCCTCTCACAAACATGACAAAAAAAAAGTCTCTCAAAATATGAGAAAAGACCAAAATAGATAAACTGCTCCTCAAATTCCCTACATCAAAAAGTTTCCCTCAAACTCAAAAAGGCCTGGCTTATATAGGTTTTAGGATCAACAAGAGAAGCCTAAATTCTCTTGAAGATCTGGCCTCTTTTTGGGATCAAATCCCCCTCCAAATGGCCAAGATATCCTAAAAAAACCACTTTATGGTCATAATATCAGGAAAAATACCAATTATGGGCTAAATATAAGCCAAAAAACCCACTTTTAATAAAAAATGTACAGAGTATCCCCCAAGTCTGAGCTCGCGCCCCCAATACTCGGTTATATGCACTCATATGGCCAAGCGTTGGCCCCTTAAACATGCTAGCTCCTGGTTTTTAGGGCACATGCCATGGAACCTTCCCTGCAAACGTGATTGCACCCCTTTTCTGCTGACCTGTGGTCACAATACCACATGAAACCATGGGTTGGGGATTATGCCCAACCCCTTTCGCGCCAACCTTAATACAATACAAAGCTTATATAATATATATTTGACTTATGTTAATAAGTCCTATGTATGGCACGTTGGTGTTGGAGCTCTTCCAAAGGCTTTGGCTTGGTGGGTGGCCGTGGGTTCAAAACCCATGGACCCCCAAACATTTTTTTAAAACTTTCCAACATTTTCTGACTAGGTGCCACGTGGTTGCCCATGCCTAGGCCACGTGGCACCACCACATTTGAACAAAATCGCCACGTGTACAATTTTAATTGGATTTGTCATCCACATCTACCCAATAACTGGTTGCCACTTGTCAACACCTGCTTCTGCCATGTCAACGTCATGAGATAGCTTTGGTGATGTCATGCTGACATCAACATTGACTTTTTTCCAGTTGACCTTTGACTTTTTAGCTTTTTGAGAATTTGATCAGAGTATGATAACTCTTTCATATAGAGCCCGTTTGAGAAAGTAAATATACTGCTAGAATTAGCGCGACAAGCCGGTCGCAATGGAATTGGTTTCATCCAATTCTGAGAACTTTTATTTTTGAGCATTTTCTGGACCTGGGGAGCCTCCTGGATCAATAAATGAGGATGCATGGAGAAATTCTAGGGATGTGACACAAGACACAACATAGACGGTCTTACAGATGTTACACAAGATGTTGTTGATGGGCCAAAGAATTACAACAAAGTTGTCAAAATCCTTGGCTTGTCTTTAATTTATCAATCCAAGGACATGCTTCTTTGATGAGGTATTGTGCACTATATGTGCAACTATAGTAGTACAATCTAACTTATTAGTTTAATGAATTATGTGTAACCTAAGCCTAGCTTGAATGTTTTGTTGGATTTCTTCCTTAAGACATTATTCTCATAACCTTCACTCCCTCTTCGATGGGAAGAAGGGAAGACTATAGAGTTACTAGACAACTACTACTAGATTGAATCAAAACCTGTAGAATCAAGAACCTAAGATTGATATGAAAAGGTGAGAGCATGAAGAAGAGAAGAGGAGGAGGAATGTGAAGGGAAAAGACCATTTTTTTAGTAGAAGGCATAAGGTGGAGTTGTGAAGATCATGAATTCTATGTGGAAGGCTAAGGTTGAGAAATGTATATATTGTAAATACCCTTGAATAATAAGCATGAATAGACCATATCCATCTTCTTTGTCCTTAGATGTATCGATGTTTCTTTCCTCCATTCAAGTATTCAATTTAAGAACCGTAATTGATTCCTTCACATAACATAATTATTCTTTATAGAGTGCTTAGGCTCGACATGTGCATAGATAGGAGGCTTGGTGCCATTTCAAATTCCCTTGTACCTTTTGGTATTAGAACGAGGAAACACTATAATATTTTGTGTGATTTGGCACCAAAATAGCATCAATTTTTTAAGTCTATATTTGTATCCACATGGAAGCATTTCTTTGATACAATGATGTTGATTTTAGAGACACTTATAGAGTCAGTAATAGATCATTTTGAGAACCATTTTTTTTTTTTGGCAATACATTTTTGTTTGGAGAGTATTATGAACAATTTTTCATCTTTCTTTGGTCACAATATCATTTAAAATTGTGTCCAAATAAGTTTATTATAAATTATTCAATAAAATGACATTTTCTTCCTTTAGTCATGAACTCAAATGTGAGGTTTGAGAAATGATTTTTCAAAACAATTCTCTTAATAGATATTTCACAAATTCTTATGCTTGAATGTAGACCCAATGTGTCAAAAGTTGGCACTACTAACCAGCTAACCCTATAACACCTAACCTAGCAATGAAGGTTAAATATGCTTAACCATGCTTGATCTTGGTTGATAAACAATGGCTGCATATGGTTTTCCATGGTTGTTGTAACCCCAATAATGAACCAAAAACCCCTAACATGATGTCCACTAATAAATAAGGTGGACCATACTAACATGTTTGACTATAGGTGTCCATCGTTGATGCTACTAACCCAATAACACCCTAACCTAACCTAGTAACAATGGTTGACCTTAGTTATTAATGATTCCATATTGTTTTCCATGGTTGATGCTACCCTAAACTAATTATCACATACCTAGCAACCTCTATACATTGTTGAGGCTACAGAGTGAATATTCAATTTCAATATTCAATCTCAACATGAATATAGTCCTACAATTATTTCGATTTCAGTAAATAATTATAGTCCTAGAGGCAACATAAATATTCAATTTCAATCTTAAGACATGAATATAGTCCTACAATTATTTTGGCCATAATTATGCAAATTAAATCCACACACACATAACTAAATGAACTAGAAATAATAAATTACAAAATAAAAACATTAAAACATGGCATTTCATGACATAATGAAATTACTTATGTTTCTGAGAAAATAATCCTCCAACTAGTTACAAATGAAGGATGTTTTTCCCAACTTTGGGCTCTTTGTCACACTTAATCTTTATATGAAAGAGGCCACCCTTGATTTGAGGCTATGAATCCATAAAGATGAATTCCTAATGTCTAGCTCTAAGTTGTCACATTCAACACATAACCCATTAAAATTTCAAGGCAAGAAACCCCTCTACAACTGCCCTAATCAACCATTTATGTCCCCCTTCAGCCTACACAACACCAAAAGTGGGATCCCCTTCTCTACTAAGCATCCCCTCAAGCTATCCCATTTCCCTTCCAATGTTATAGCATAGGATGGTGAGTGAATCTCTTTGTTGGGAATCCAGGGATTCTTATCTCTCAGACAAGTTTTCCTCTCATAGAAACACAATTATCACTATCAGAAGTACATTAGGCAATAGCTTCAACCTGCATGAAGGTATACTACAAAGTAACAAAGGGTAATATTTCCCCATATATCCCACCCGTACAATAATTCATACCATAACAATTATAATGTATACATATTCAAATTCCCAACATTATATTTGCATGCCAATCACCCACCATGTGGTCTTTAATAGAAGCCTACATTCTACATCTAATCCTAGGCTTAGAATAATTTAAACCAAGTTAATAATTAAGTATTAATAATCAAAGGTTTAAGGACTTTCTGATATATCAATAGCTAACTAAGGTTTATAACCAAGGGTTTAAGGACGTAGGTTTAATAATTCACTAAGGTCATCTTCCCTTAGCCCCCTTTCACTTCCCCAACTTGTAAGAATCATAACCCCAATATATTTTTAGTCCTTCATTTGTAGCATTGGGAATTTCATATTATAATAAGGGAAAATTTAAGGGGCTATATATCTCCCAAATTCTATAGAATAAAATTATTTTACCTTAAAAATAGCCCAAAGTTTATATAAAATATATAAAATCCTTAGAAACTTGAATATTTTTACAAAAATATCACCAAACATTTTATAATTTGCATACTAAGGACTAGTAAGATTCGCCAAGTTTTCTACATTGTATTATTCCAGATATAATATAGTATGCAGAACATAAATATTTAGCAAGCAATGACAGAACAACAATAATGTAACCAGATCAATATTAGAATAATACCAGAATAACACCAGAAAGAGCACCTTTATTACTGATAGAAATGTTCACTTTCCTCTTCGAGGGGGCAACCTCCTGTAGAGTAAAGTTCTATTTCAATAATCTCAAAGACAAAACTTCTCATACCCTCTACTCCTATTTATACTAAATCTATCTATCCAAAAGAACAATCTAGAGGAAGATCCTTCTAGAAGCAGAAGCTTCTATTAGGTCTTCTTACATTTGAATTATTCTTCCTTATTGCTAGGCCTTATTAATATTGTTCTCTATTACATGGA
Source organism: Picea mariana (assembly GCA_032191745.1). Classification (NCBI taxonomy): domain Eukaryota; kingdom Viridiplantae; phylum Streptophyta; class Pinopsida; order Pinales; family Pinaceae; genus Picea; species Picea mariana. The sequence goes on along the minus strand of JASDQU010193354.1, from coordinate 8,011 downwards.
AATATATTATACTACCTACGTGAGGGGTTAGGGAGGTTAGGTCCCTAACCTTCCCTCCCCCTTAAAAACAACCTTGTCCTCAAGGCTTGAGATGATGAAATTGATGCAGAATGGTAGTTGGTTCCCAAGTGGAATTTGATGGAGTTGTATCTTTCCACTGGAATAACACTTCCTTGATGGTGCACTGACGAAGATGATGCTCACGCTGGTCCAAAAATGCTTATGGATGCAACCAAATGGAGCCTTCTTCATCCAACTCAGGAAGGATGGTTTGAGTTTGGAACATAGTTCCAAACACATTCTTTAAGAAAGATACATGAAAAATAGGATGGATCTTAAAATGACTGGGAAAAGCTAATTGAAAGGCCACCTATCCCACACACTTGAGAATGGTATAAGTACCATAAAATTTGGGCTCCAATTTCTGAAAATGGTTGGCCTTGAGTGAAGTTTTCTTATAAGGTTGCAGTCGAAGAAACACCTTATCTCCTTTAGCAAATTGATGTTCAGAGTGACCATGATCTGCCTTTTGATTCATGTGATTCTGGGCCATGACCAAATTCTCTTTGAGGGTATGGAGAATAGTCTCTTGAACTGTAAGCGTTTGGTCAACCGTCTGGACCTTCGAGACACCTGGAAGGTATGAGAGAAATGAAGGTGGATTTTTTTCCATATAATTCTTCAAAAGGAGTCATGTAGGTAGTTGTATGGTAAGAGGTGTTGTACCACCATTCAACTAGTGGTAACCATTGACCCAATGATTTTTCCTTTCAGATACGAAACACCTCAAATATGTTTCCAAACACTTGTTCACAACTTCAGTTTGACCATTAGTCTAGGGATGATAAGTTGTGCTGAGATGAAATTGGGTGCCCTATAGCCTAAACATTTCTTGCCAAAAATTGTTGGTGAAAGTGGGATCTCGATCAGAAACAATAGAATGAGGCATGCCATGAAGCTTGAAGACATGATCCATGAAAATTTTAGCCACAGTGGAGGCGGTAAATGGGTGTTGAAGAGTACATAAATGAGCATACCTGGAAAGACAATCAACGAACACCATGATGACTGAATTATTGCTCGATTTAGGTAATCCCACAATAAAATCCATAGAGATATCCCTCCAAATAGCAGGTGGAATCGGAAGTAGTTGTAGTATGCCAGGTGTTGGAGAAATTTCTATTTTCAGCACACTAGTGCAGTGGGAGTTAATTGACTAGTTCTATTTTAGATGTTCTATTTAAGATCATCACTATTATGCTATTGTGCATGCATGCATTATGATATTATGCACGTTCTTTCCTATATATGAGTGTATTCCACTCATTCATTGTATCATATTGATCATCATCTATGTATCAATCATCAGCTCATTGGATTAGTGTGAATATATTTTCTCATTCTTCCATATTGAACTTCTCTTCCTTTCTTGATAAGATTTGTTTGTACTTGATTTATCTAGCTCTCATGTGAAAGTTTCGATGAAACATTGACATGGTATCAGAGATACGCTACTTGGAGCAAGCCAGACAAGACAAGGAATAAGGAAAATCGAAGTTTCCGTGAGAAAAATCTGGGGTCGTACATTTCGGTAGTGATTTCCCAAAAACTATTAAATTTTTTAGGAAACGGCTCGTACTAGAAGCAAATCGACCCATTGTGCAAGTGGGTTTTCAAAATTTTGGCGAAATTATTCACCGTTTGCTAAAAAAGGAAGCGGGAATATCGCCTCCTAAAACTGATACGAATCTGTGGTCATACATTTCGACAATGATTTCTCCCAAAATATTAACTTTTTGAGAAAATGGATCGTGAGAGAAGTAAATCAACCCATTACTCAAGTGGGTTTTCAACCATTTGGTGAAATTCCTCACCGTTTTCTCAGAAAATAAGTTGCAAGATTGTCTCCTGAAATTAATACGAATTTTCACTTAAAGTGCCCTTTCTACTGTGATTTCTCAGTTTTTCACTTGCAGATTGAGAGTAAAATTTTAGGGGTTCTCAGACATAGTGGGAGAGATGGATATGACACCTATTCTACAATAAAACTTGGTGGTAATATTCACACCATACAATTATTTTTATTGGAAGCCCAAGGAAGAATTCCAACTCAGAAGGAAAGGACTGTACAACTTGACGATGGGGACAGAAACAAAACCTACATCAGTAATTGAGAAGATGAGATGGGCAAACCGAAAAAATGAAGCCATGGGACTTCTTCTAGAATTGATTTCAACTTATCTATGATTTCATGTTGTCACATGAAATAATCCAAACGAGATCTGGACCATCTTGGAAAATATTTTTGGAAAGCAGGATGAGATGAGAGGTCATATGCTTGAGGTAGAGTTGAATACTTTGGATCCTAAATTTTTTGATACTATACATGATTTCTTTAATAAGTTTAAATCTTTGATATTGAGCTTATCAAATTGTGGTATTGATAATTCTAAACAAGTGGACCAACTTATTCTAACAATCTTTTCCAAGATAGGACCAGAACATGTTGTCTATGTTTCCACTCTCCATTCAAGAAGGTATCTCATGGGAAAAAATTGGAACATTCCTACCATGGATCAATTCATTGATTCTCTCACATGTGAGTAGGAAAAAATCATTAAGATGGTCCTAATCAAGGATCCCAAAGAACATGCACTCACCATGCATGATGGAAAAGGATCATCCAAACAAAACGGGAAGGAGAAACATAACGAGAAGGAGGGATATTCCAAACCCTTTAACGATTCTTTAGGTTCCAAAGAATCTTCATATTCCAATAAGAAGAAGGGGGGAAAATGGTGCACTTATTTCAATAAACCGAATCATGAAGAATCCACATGGATGATGAAATAGATCGATCTTATGGCATAGACGATTCAACAGAAAAACCTTGGAAACTTCATTCCATAGGGAGTCAAGAAGCAGAAGGAAAAATATCCTTCTCCTAAGAAAGGCAATTATCATGCTCTTGCTGCAATTAACTCCTCATCTGAATCATGGATTATAGATTCTAGTGCATCCCATCTTATGTCAGTGAAAGAGGAAGTTTTCTCTTCTTTGATTCCATGCTCAAGAACCCCTATTCTCATGGGGAATGATACTTCAGTAGCAGTAGCAGAAGAGGGGAGAGTGGAACTCCATAATGAAATCTTTGAGAATGTTTTACATGTTCCAAAGCTTTATATGAATCTTCTCTCAGTTTATCAAATCACTCAGAAAAATAAAAATGTTGAATTTGCATCAGATTCAATTTTTGTACTTGACATGCATGACAATTCCATCATTGAAATTGGTGAGGTGGATCACAAGTCAAGGTTGTATAAATTCACTAAGTTTTATGAAGGTGACTCCAATTTTCTACTTATACATAAGGAGATTACTTTGCACACACCTCCATAGCAACATGCATATACTCTTGTGCATCCATCAGTTTCAGACACCATAGATGATTCCATACACTCAGATTATGTACATCGAAATAAGAAAGTAGTAAAGCCAGATAAGAAGCCAACACCGAAGCTTCAACAGATGCTCAAGAGGGCACAATTCACACTTTAGGCAAGTAGGTTTCCTTACAGGGAATCCATTGGATTCGAGGAGGACTCGATCTCAACGTGAGGATCCTTCTCATGTTCTTTCAACTTTAGAACCTGGGATGCCCATGAATTTCTATATGGTTCAATATACTGATCTGAATACCCACAATAAGGATGTGGGAAATCCATTATGGAAAGAGTATAAATAACTCCTAAAGAATCATACTTGTCATTCGGTTCCACTTCCACCAGAAAGGAATATTTTTAGGCGCATATGGGTCCACAGGATCAATAGTTACAAGGCTAGATAGGTTTCTAAAGGACTTCATTAGATCCATAAATATTTATACATCTTCATGAAGAATTTTAGTGAACATAAGTTTCAAACTTTTCGAGATCATCTTAGAGTGAAGAACAAAGTTTCCTAGTAGCTGCCTTTTATTCTTTTGATGCATTGTCTTTTGAGGGGCGAGGGGGGGGAGGTTTGTTACCATGTTGTTTTCCATCTTTTATCATTTTTATTCATTGTTCATTAGTTTCATTGTACGTGAGTACCTAATATGGCCTAGTATCCAAGACTCATTTTTACTCCATAGTGATATTCAAGGGGGGTGTTGGAGAAATTTATATATCCAACACACTAGTTCAGTGGGAGTTAACTGACTAGTTCTATTTTAGATCATCATTATTATGAATACATGCATACATGCATTATGATATTATGCATGTTATTTCCTATATATGAGTGTATTCCACTCATTCATTGTATCATATTTATCATCATCTATGTATCAATAATCATCTCATTGGAGTAGTGTGAATATATTTTCTCATTCTTCCATATTGAATCTATCTTCCTTTCTTGATAAGATTTATTTGTACTTGATTTAGCTATATCTCATGTGCAAGTTTCGATGAAACATTGGCACTAGGATCTTTGACTGTTTTTCCCTTGTTACGTTGACAAACATCACATTCTACCACAAAAGTGTGAACATCATGTTTCATACCATCCCATAAAAAAGAACATTTGACCTGGTCATAGGTTTTGGTAAACCCTGAGTGCCCAGTAGTGGATGTATCATGAAGCTCAGAAAGTACTCTGAATTTAATTTGTGATTGTTTACTTAAATACAAACGACATTTGTAGTGAATCTCATCATTATGCTAAGAGTACGCTGGGGAAACTGGAGAATTGTCCTGCAATTGTTGGATCAGATGCGAAATTTTGGGATCTTGTAGCCATTCCTAGATAAAAAATTGGAGCCAATATGGTACAATGAATGAGAGGGAAAAAAGGGACCCCTCAACTTCATATTTTATTGGAAGAGAATCAACAACCACATTTTTTTTCCCTTTATTGTAAATGATCTCGTAATCATATCCAAAGAGCTTAGTCACCCATTTTTGTTGCTCCGGAAAGTACTTTAGGCTTTGATGATCTATCTTAATTTGGAATATTTTCCCCAATAGATAAGGGCGTCAGAGATCCATTGCATGCAGAATAGCCAACATTTCATTTTCATATATTTATTGGCCCAAATTTCACTCTAAAAGTTGTTTGTTGGTAAAATCCAAAGGCCAACCATCTTGCATAAGGATAGCTCCAATTCCTCTCCTGGAAGCATCACATTCCAGAACAAAGGTCTTTGTGAAATCAGGAAGGGCCAGGACCAGAGTGGTGCACATGGATGCCTTCAAGGCTTGAAAGGCTTGATCATCTGCGGGATTCCAAGTGAAAGAACTATTTTTATGGAGAGCAGTGAGAGGCGCCACAATATTTCCATAATTCTTAGCAAACTTGTGATAATAGCTTGTTAAATCCATAAATCCACACAATCTTTTGAGAGTCTTTGGGTGCGGCCAATCTTGCATAGCTTCAATCTTCCTAGGATTCTCCTTGACACCTGCCTTGCCAACAATATGACCCAAGTAATTGACTTCTGAGGCTCCAAAAGAACATTTAGAGTGTTTGAGGAAAAGTTGGTGTTGAGAGAGTAGATGTAGAACTCGATCCGCATGAGAAAGATGGGTTGTCCAGGTTTTACTATAGATGAGGATATCATCAAATAAAACTAAGACAAAATGACAGAGAAAAGGACAAAAGACATGATTCATGAGGATTTGGAAAGTGGAGGGAGCATTACACAAGCCAAAGGGCATGAACAAAAACTTATAGTGGCCCTCATGAGTTTGAAATGCAGTCTTAGGAATGCCTGCCTCATTCATATGTATCTGGTGGTAGCCAGAAAGAAGATCAAGTTTAGTAAAGAACTGGGTACCACTCAATTAATCCAAGAGATCATCAATGACAGGAATGGGAAATTTGTCTTTGATGGTGAGTTTGTTGAGGGCGCATAAGTCAAGACACATGCACCAAGAGCCTTCTTTCTTAAGGACCATGACCACAAGAGAAGAATAGGGGCTCATTATAGGACAAATAACACCTATGGTGATCAATTCTTGAACAATTTTCTCAATTTCATTTTTTTGGGAAAAGGGATGACAATAGGTACGAACATTGGGAGGAAGGTTATCAGGGACAAGGGGAATGGAATGATCATGAACACCATGTGAAGGAGGAATTCCATGGGGAGTGGAAAAAACAACTTGATGTTTAGATAAGATGGATTGGAGGTCTTAAGGCACAAAGGGTGTCTTAATGGTGTGAATGGAATGGAGTTGCACAATAATTCTGGAATGACCTTTTTTGAGGATATTTTCCATGCGATGGGAACTGATGATCTCAAGGGAACCTATTTTGATGCATTGGAACTTATATTTTTGGCCATCCTAGTTGAATTGCATGGTTAATTCCTTAAAATCCATGAGAATGGGACTCATAGTCCTTAAGCATTCGACACCCAACACAATGTCACAACCACCCATGTAGATAACAAACAAATGAGATTTCATGTGGTACTGACCAATTTGGAGATGACATTTTCAAAATGCCCCCCACATTTCATGGACCCACCATTGACAATCATGATTTGAAAAACATTGAATGCACGAACATAGCAATTAGTTTCTTTGGAAATGCGATGATGAATAAAATTATGGGTGCTTCCAATTTCAACAAGGATGATGACCTTCCGATGGTTTATGTAACCAATTAGCTTGAGGGTTTGGGGAGCAGAGAATCCAGTGAGATATTTTAGGGAAATGAATTTTTCAACTTCGGGAGGGTCGGAGGGTGGGGTCATGTCAGTGGGTTGAGGTGACTTGGCCAAAGGGGTGGCCTTGTCTTCAGAAACATTCTTGGAGATGGATATAAAAATAGTTTTTTCCTTACACTTGTGCCCAGGAAAATATTTTTCATCACAATTATAACAAATGCCTTTGAGTTGGCACTCAACCATTTATTCCCTGGTCAATTTATGGATCTTTTGGAGTGGAAGAAGGAGTGGGAGTGATTGGTTTGGGATGAGGAATAAAGGAGGTTTTTTCGATTTGAGAAGAGACAACATGTTGTTCTTCCTTAGCTATTTTAGTAGCTTCCACCTAAATCTAAGGTTGAGCCATGAGGACATGGGCACGAATCTCATCCTTGAGGCCACTGATAAAAAATTCTCGAAAAAAAAGCATTGTACATGCCCTTTGTGCAGAAAGTCAATCACTCAAAAGAAGCTATAAAGTATTCCACTACACCAGATTGTTTCAACTTTGTCAAATGACCTAAATGGTTGGTGTTAGTGTCAAAGCATTCATAAAGCTCTGCCACAAATTGTGTCCAAGGCATGTACCCTTGGTGGGAATTTTTTCTCCATTGCCACCATTGCCAATGTTCTTGATCTAGATGGAGAACATCATACCAGATTTTCTCCAACTCATCTGTAATGCCATACAAAGAGAAATAATGTTCCATTTGAGTTACCAAACAAATGGTATCTAAGCCATCAAATTTGTTCACATCCACACGCGGAAGGCGTAGGTCACGTTGAAAGTGATGAGGCTGAAAAGTTTGGGAATTGGAGAAAGTTTCACCTTCAGAGTGCAAAGGTGGGTCACAGGAGGTAAGGTCTACAAGGATATTCAACTTGGTGCAGATTGTGTTAGTGAAGGATGCAAGCTCAGTAGTGAGTTCATGTTTGATGGTTTCCATTTTTTGCGTCTATGGAGGAATGCATGTTTTTATTGATGGTGGAAATATTAGCACTTAGTTTCCTCACTTCTTGTTGGGTCTCTGTGAAATTAGAGGAAAAGGAATTGAATCGGGCTTCCAAGTCTTGGCTACAGGTGTGGGCCATGATGAAGAGGGAAAATAGAAAGGGATGGGCAGGACCACAGATAAAATGGGTGAAGGGTGAAGGGTATCATGACAACCAGGGCGACGACGGGAATCCAATAGGGTAAGGCCCCAAATAAGGGTGTTGGAAGGGGGTCGGGTCCATGAGAATTTTGTTTTTGTTGAAAATGAAAGGTATGGTTGTGATCAAGGTGAGGAGAGGAATCCAATGGGATAGGGATCAAGT
>JASDQU010193353.1:0-19904 GCA_032191745.1 Picea mariana | reverse complement strand
AAAATTTAGTGTGTATAGAAAATATAAAAATCCCGATAAGAAATATTACTAAAATTCAGGACATGATGATTATTACAGAGAATACATTAAATATTGAATCCTCTTACCAAGGGACAATATTCATAACCCCCTTTGGCATGCCCCTTATCCCTACACTGTGTTTCATTTGTTGTTATTAAAAGTATTTTTCTTTGCAAGCCCCTGCAATCATAGCATGGGAAATAACATTTTCCATTGCCCCTCTCCTATAATGTCGCTCTTAACTGAGCAAGCTTCCTGCCATTTTCATTCATAGTGACAAATCCTTGTCCTGACAAGTAATTGTCTTACCTACACCATACAAAACAATAAGTTGTCAATTTTTTATATTTTAGCTACTCCTTTCGATTATGATATGTTTATTTACAATGACCTATAATCCTCACAATTATTTGTTCTAAGAAATTTTGACATGTTTTTTTATTATTATTATTATTGATTAACTATTAAGATTGATATGCTTCAATTTGTACTTTAGAGTAGTGTGTACTGAATCACCATGGAAAATAATTACACACCATTTAATGAAAGTGGTCAAAATTTCTCAAAATTGAATCACTCAACACCATACACTAGCTTCTAAGTTGTTTTGTAGACAAAATGCCAATCTTTGAAATTCACCACTAAAAAAAGAATGCCAACCACTTGTCATCCACAATTGGGTTGGGTTGGTTTAAATTATGACGTGTTGATTTTCATCTACATACAATGGTCACAATTTTATGATACTTATAGTGGTCATGGTTTTATTTTCTAAGACACTTTGGCATGTTCTCATTTTTCATTGTCTGACTAGTAGATTTCATCATGTTATCGTAGATTTTGTCATGAATTTTTTATATTTTAGCTACTCCTTAATAATAGTGTATAAACAAGTTACATCAACTACAAACTAGAGTTAATCACTACATCTAGAATTGTGTGTGATTATAAAAAAATTGATCTGGATTTTATTAGCAGAACGAAATGACTACAAATTATTAACATGTTCTTAGCACAAAATAATAGAGATACAGTAAAACTGGTTTTCTATTCAATAAGGAAATAAGTTGAAACTATAAAATGCAGTGAAAACAAGCTTGCTAGAATGGTGGTTGCTTATCTCTGAGAAGAGATGTGACGACTGCGCTCATTCGAAAGAAGATGATTACAATGAGACTCTGAAGGCCTTTTTAAAATAAAAAGGAATGCCAAAAAACTTAGACATCCAAAAACCTAACCCTAGGAGATGAAGCACCAAAAGTCATGTGGGCCCGTTTGGGTAAGTTAGTACATCAACTTCCCGGGGTCGTAACTTTTGCATACGATATCCGTTTTAGGCGTATTATAGCCCATTGGAAATTTATCATCATGGAGATTCATTTTGGGGGCTCAATCATGCCTTCGGCTATCATTGAGAAGCTCGATCCCGAAAAAACTTCATTTTAGGACCTCAAAATGGCCCCGAAAGTTAAAACTGCTAAAAATAGTAAATTGCCAAAATTGTTAGAAAATTGTTTTGAGCCAATTGAAAAAGGTGAGTGGCCACCGATATCTAATTGGATCAATCCTCCCTCCTTAGGAAGAAATGGTCTCCATTGCATTGATTTCCCCCATCAAATGAGGAAATTTATGTTGAATTTGGCCCCGGGTGAACCACTTTCCTTGGTGCAGGAGCTGCCCTGCTTTGATGACTCGATAAAGCTGGATCCTTTGTTGTCGAGTGCCCTTGATATGTGTGTCCACAATATGATCATTGGATGCCTTTTGTATGAAGTCGGGGTTGATATTTGTTGGTTTTAGCTACTCTGCTACATCTGAGGTGTCCAATAATAGTGGGAAATAAGGGTGAAGGAGATCCACATTGAACACTGGGTAAAGGCCAAGGAAAGGAGGAATGTTGAGCTCAAAAGAATTATTCCCCACGGACTTGGTGATGGTGTACATCCCATAATGGAGTGGGAAAATCTTCCAATGGGGTCCTATAAGGCGTTCTTTCTGATAGTGCAACCAAACTTTGTCACCCACCTGAAACTTATGTGGCACCCGATGTTGATCATGGTGTTGCTTGTACTTGTAATTGGACTTATGTAGGATATCCTAAAACCATTGGCGGATGTGATGGATCCGCTCAATGAACCGAATGGCTTTGTCAACTTGAGTTGGAGTAGGAGATGATTCGGTCGAGGTGACCGCAAGGGGAAGTGCAACATCTATGGGACCCAATGGTTGGAATCCCAACCCCACTTGAAAGGGGTTGTGGCCGGTTGAGCTATGCAGGGCTTGGTTGTATCTATGTTGAACATAGGGAAGGCTCTCATCCCATGTGTGAGGGTGATTTGAATTATGCATGCAAAGGATATGCACAATCATTCGATTGACGACCTCAGTTTGGCCATCTGTCTGGGGGTGGAAGGGCATGGATTTTGTGAGCTTGGTGTCCAATAGTGACCAGAGGCTCGACTAGAATGTGTTGAGAAATTGACTATTCGGATCTGAGACAATGATTTGTGGGATTCCAAAATGTACCTAGACTCGTTCAAAGAAGAGCTTGGCAGTGGCCTTTCCTGTGATGTTCTTCTTGCAGGAAACCAAAATCGCCATCTTAGAAAAGCGATAAACAACCACAAAAACATAGTCATTTCCTCGTTTGGTGGAAGGGAGGCCCGACATGTAGTCCATTGAGATGGATTCCCATGGCCTGTCAGGAGTAGGAAGAGGAGTGTACATGGCCTATCTCTTAGTGGTTGGTTTGGCAGTAGCGCAGGCAGTGCAGGATCTGATATACTTACTGACCTCCTATCGAATTTTCAGCCAGAAGAAATGTTTATGTATCATCACCACTGTATTTTCGATGTCGAAGTGTCCTGTCACCTGACTGTAGTGGGATTCCTAGATCAGCTTCGATTGCTCGCTTGATGGAAGATAGATATGGCCTAGACGACACAACAACCCATCCTGAATATGGAAATTATCAACAACTGCATTTGCACCCAACATTTGGTAGGTGGTGGAAAAGTTCGAGTCTGTCTCATATATTAGGGGCCATCCAGAGGTCTCATGGCTGTAGGATTCTAGCACCGTGGTGATTTTTGTGACTAACGGTCTACTGAGGCTATCAACGACGCGATTGGTGCTTCCTATTTTATACTTGATGTTGAGGTGGAATTTTTGCAAGTATGTGGACCACTTTTGATGGCGATCATTCTACAATTTTCCTCATGTCTGCATGAATTGCAGTGGCTTATGATCAGTGTGGATGACTGTCTCCTTCCCAAGAATGTAATGTCTCCATTGGTAGCAGGCTTGCACAATGGAGTACATTTCTTTTTCATAAGTAGGGTACTTACAGAGAACATATGATAGTGTCTCACTATGATAGGCCATGGGGTGGCTTTGCTAAGTGAGAACGATGCCCACCACATAGTATGAAGCATCTGTCTCAATCTCAAAGGGATGTTGCAAGTATGGTAGTGAAATTACTAGGGTTGAGCACAAGTGGTGCTTCAAATCATCGAACGCTTGTTGTTGGGACCATCCCCACGTAAGTTTCGCCTTACCACCACCCCTGGTTATTTGGCTAAGGGCCCATGCAATATGGGAGAATCCCAACACGAACCTACGGTAGAAATTGGCAAGGCCCAAGAAGCTCCAAAGCTCAATGAGTGTGGTTGGGGCTGGCTAGTCACCGATGAATTGGATCTTGGCTGGATCCATATGTACGCCATGTTGATCAATTATGTAGCCCAGGTAATGGACCCTGTCCATGTCGAAGGAGGATTTTTCCAAGTTGTCATATAGCTTGTGCTGCCACAGGGTGTGCAAAACTTGTTGAATATGCAACAAGTGTTCGACCCAAGTCTTGCTATAAATGAGAATGTCATCTAGATACACCACTAAAAAAGTATTGGTGAATCGTTGTAGGATATCATCCATAATCCTCATGAAAGTGGTTGGAGAATTTGTCAAACCAAAGGGCATGACCAACCATTCAAAAAGGAATTCCTTTGAATTGAAGGCAATTTTCCATACATCTGTTTGTTCTATCGAGACCTGGTGGTAGCCAAACTTCAGATCAATCTTACTGAAGTATTTGGCCCCCATGAGTTGATCAAGGAGGTCGTCGATTCGGGTACCAGTTTATGACTGTGATTTTATTAAGAGCTCGATAATCAATGCAGAGTCGTCAGGTTCCATATTTCTTCTATACCAACATGATTGGGCTCTCGTAAGGTGATGAGCTGGGACGGATGTGCCCCTTGTAGAGAAGTTCTTGGATCTATCGCTTGATCTCCTCATTCTCTAATAGAGAACGACGATATACTAGCCCATTGGGTAGTGGTGCATCGAGGGTCAGATCGATGGGGTGCTTGACCTGGTAGTGTAGAGGTACCCCGATAGGTGTGGATAATATATCTGAGTATTCTTCCATGACCTTGTCTACCTGCTTTTGCTGTGTGGAAAGGTCGGTTGTAGAAACCCTGGATGTGGCTGTGATATTTCGCATATTCTGAGAGCAAATCACGAAGAAGACAAACTTCCCTATCTGAGAGATGACCTTCTTGTGTTTCTTAGCAGAGATCAAGGAAATATCACTAGGTGGGACTGCCTCGGTTATCCTGTACAATTTCCTGTTCAAAGTAATAATAACACTATGAGGCTTAGACTCATATAGAACATGATGTTTCCATAAATAAGGTTGGTACAAAATAACATCATAAACTTTGAGAGGAGAAAAATCACACACTACCTCATCTTTGAAGGGCTTGATGTCGTACAATAGTCAACACTATTGGCTGACGTGAATATCGCTTCCTTGATGGAGCCACCCAATGGTGTAGGGTTGTGGGTGCGGTGTTGTCTGCAGGGCCAACTACTTGAAAACCTCTATTGAGATGAGGTTCTTCTGGCTACCGCTATCCATGATGAAGTGAAATGGAGTGGCTTTAACCCACATCTGTGAATGGAAGAGGCATTCTCCTTCTTCTAGATCGTTTGGTTCACCAGGATGGAGCTTGGTGGTAGCAATGGTGGCACTGGGTTCCGCGTCAATGATCCGTCTTCCCCTTTCTGGTTCTCGCTCAAAGTCTGAACCCACATCTGATTCAGAGGCTTTCACTTTGACCATCAGCGACTGCTTTGAGTGGCAATCGACAGTGTTATGCCAAGGGCTCTTATGGAAGTTGCACCACTTCTCGGTATCTTTCTTTGTCTTTCTGGTGTCCTTCTTTGCTTACGGTTTGGAGTAGTTGTCCTGATACTGTCCATCTTTGATCTTTCCTTTGTTTTGTGGGTTGGGGTTGTCCTTTCCTAGCTTTTGTTGTGCGGGGTTCCTAGGCCCAAATTGCCGCGTCTTTTGTTTGAGATTTTGTTCGATTTTGACGACATATCGATAGGTCGTGCCCAAGGATGAGATATCCAAAAATTCCATTTCAGTCTAGATGTATCTATGCAGAGCACTGTGATACTTGAGCACCATATGTCTCTGTGAATCTTTGATACCCAACTTGGTGCACAAGGTATGAAATATATTCATGAAATCTGGCACTACTTGGTCTCTTTCTTGCCACACTGTGGTCCACTTGGTATACAAGTCGTCATAACTTTCGATAGGGTAGTATTGTTCCTTAACATAACCCTTGAAGGAATCCTAGGTGGTCGTGACTATAAATATTGAGTGTTCCTCTATTTCCTTTTGCTCACATAAAGTTTCCCACCAATCTTTGACATGGGGAATGGCTTTGAGGAGTGCAAAAGTAATCTTTTCTCTATTTGAAAAGTTATGGAAAAAAAAATACCCTTCTAGTAGATTCAACCACTTGTCTACAACATCTGCATCTATCTGACCTTAAAATATAAGAATATCTAAGTTTATTTGTACCTTGAAGGGGGTGGTGCCTTTTCTCAAACAAGATGTGTCGCCTGTTGGTAGATTTTTATTTAGGTATTTAATACAAATTGTTAATCAATATTTAAATGAAAATAAATGGTCATTTACATTTATAAATTGGATTAAATGCTCTCTCTTAAAAAAATTAATTTCTTTCTAAAACTTAACAAATACAAATAGAGATCATTTCATATATATATATATATATATATAATTTCAACGAGTTAAATAAAAATAACTTCAAAATCGATTTTGGATTAATAATTAAAATTTAAACTAAGAATTTATGAATTTTTATTTCAAAAGTTTGAATTTTGAAATCTTAAAGTTCTAACTTTGATTTCAAAATTGTGAATTTTGATCATGAAATTGTCAATATTGAGTCTCTATAATCTATATTGGGATTTAATGTTATGAATTTATTTTCTAATGTGAATATAATATCAAAATCCAAGATTAATGTTAAATTTTCAACAATTTGTTTTTTATGTGCATGCATAATGTTTTTTTTTAAACAAAAAGAGACTATGATATTTCTATTCAAAATATACAAAATTTATAGTGTGGGACTTTGGGAGGCTGCCACAAAAATTGGAAACTAGACCTCTCGCCTCTGAACTTATCAAAATCATTATGAAAAGGATTATAAATATGTCACCTATTCAGATCATGGGGGGTGCCACAGAGTGGAAATCATCCAACAAAATACTAAGAATTGCATTATAGAGACAACCAAAACAAAATGGCCAGTAAACTGAGTGTTTCATAAAGAGGCACATGAAAAAAGGGAAAATTGGACCCCTACAATACCAATCATTAACTTTATGTTGAAGTCCTCATGTTTCTCGTTGGCTTTCATAAGCCTTTCATTATCAACTTTATGACTTTGGACATATTTCTACAAATTTTTAATGGTCTCTACCATATTCATATTTTCTTCCTTTCCTTCTCCATGTCTATTTGAGTTTGTTCCTTCAATAACTATATGGACATCCATCCCTCTGATCTCATCTTCCAATTTTTAATCCCCTTGGGTATCATTATCTAGATACATTGTAATCTAAAATATTTTTTATATTTTTTTAATATATAATATTGTTGCTCCTAGTTTGATGTTTCCTTCAAATTAGGACAAAACTTGTAGCCATTCTGGACACTTGTATCCATGTTCCTACATTCCATAAACTCATGCAACATAGATTATATTTCATCTCCATATTTCACAGGGATCCCTCCTTGAGGCTAGCAAACATTAGCCCGAAGTGGACAGGTATTGTGCAAGGTGACATTGGCACCTTTCTAGCTACCTTTTAACTAGAAAATTTTGAGTGTTATCACTTGCACTCAAATTTATTTCCCCCAAGCTAACCCTAGCCAAGAAGCCTACCTAGGATCGTCATGGATTCTTGAGTAGGTTTGGCTTCGCGCTCGCTTTCTAGTCAACAACTTGTGCTTATGTTGGATTCCAACCTCTCATCGTCAGGCTCGTCCACCACAATTGATTTTTTTATGGTGCCCTTTGTCTCCTTGCTTGCCTTAGTTTCCTCCCTTTGCAATTTCGTGGTGGTATTTGTCCTTTCTTGAAATCTCTGATGAAAGAAAATCCTCTGATGAAAGAATCTCTTGAAAAACAAATGAAGACCTCTCCAATACCACTTAATATGACAACCTGCCTAAAATGACAAACCCTCCTCAAGTAAACCCTTAGCCTTAGGTTTGTTGGGAGAATCACAGAAAGGAGACAAAAGTAAAATAGAAGGTCAAAGAATCAGTGCTTTAGCTACAAGAAGAAAATTACCATTGTTATAGCAATTTTTATCACACTCCATGCATCTTGGTTTGATGGCCTTCAATTTCCCTCTGCAAACTCAAGTTCCCCTTTTTGTTCATTCCAAAGTAAAAGATTCAAAGTTTTGTACATATACGCAAGTCACAGTTAGACATACTCTGTATACACATGTTTCTCCATTGCATCCCGCGTACATCGAGTTTTGTTCTTAAAAATTAAAAAATATGTCGGGTTTCCATGCCATGTCATGAGATCCATGACCCTTGACCTTCCATATACTAGAAATGCTCTAACTCGACCCTTCAATTCCATTTGGAGGCTATAAATTGATCCATATACAAGCCTTGAAGAAACTGATGATAGAGAGAAAAGACACTTTGGAGAAATTTCACTTCATATTGAGTCGACATCCATTTTTCCTTGAAAGTCTGAACTTCTTTTGTTCAGCCCCCAAGTTATTCCCATATTGAGAAGGAGAAACTCAATTACTCCTACTACTTCTGAGCTTCTCTTGGTGGAGGATTGAAGTAGTGAAGGCCCAACTGGAGGGACTTAGTTTCTCGGTTCCGATATGTGTCATTACAGAAGTTTGCCACCTATGTACTTATGTTGATTACATTAATAGAAATCATCTTTTCTCATCCAATTATATGCTGCAAATATTTGTATTACTTTCCATGGGCGTATTTGTTATACTTGTTAATGGATTATCCTATTTTATATGATAATGTTCTATATAATTTCTATATTCTTGAGTATCTTGGATGTTGAGGACAAGTTGTAGGCATCAAGATTTCGATCGTGAGCTCAATTGTGGTCTTCTTTAGACGTTCGGACAAGGTGGGAATTTATCCTTCTCTTGTTAGAATTTCTATTTATCTAGCATACTTGAGTTTAGAGTTGATTTTAAGACTAGAATCCACTATGTCTTGTTCAGTACTATGACATCCTATGGCATATGCCTAATTTGTATTGCCTATTCATGGCCATGAACAACTATTTGTTATATATCCACATGGATCTGCATTGTAATCTAGCTTGGAAGCCATGTGTACATAGTCAATATGAATTATAATATTCTCATGAGTAACTAGTTTTTCCAGTTGGGTCCTCATTACTCCACTTTTGGGAATTATAATGTATTTCGTCCATCACAATTGTTCGCTTGACCTCACATAGTAGGGGGCATATTTTATAGCCATTTTTTCCACACTCCATGCATCTTTCTTTGATGGCCTTCAATTTCCCTTTGTATACTCGAGTTCTCCTTTTTGTTCATTCTAGAGTAAAAAATTCAAATTTTTGTACATATACACGGGTCACAGTTAGACAGCTTGTATATACGCATGTTGATCCATTCCAACACATGTACATCGGGTTTGTGCTCAAAAAATAAAAAATATGTAGGGTTTCCATGTCATGTCATGAGATCCTTGATCCTTGACCTTCCATATATGGGAAACACTCTGAATCGACCCTTCAATTCGATTTGGAGGCTATAAATTGAGCCATATACAAGTCTTGAAGACACACATCATAGAGAGCAAAGACACTCTAGAGAAATTTCACTTCATATTGAGTCTGCATCCCTTTTTCCTTGAAAGTTTGAACTTCTTGTGTTCAACCCCCAAGCTCTTCCTATATTGATAAGGAGAAACTCAATTACTCCTACTACTTGTGATCATGCCTTGGTGGAGGCTTGAAGTGGTGGGACTTAGTTTTTTAGTAACGATATGTTTTATTACACAATTTTGTCACCTATGTACTTATGTTGATTACATTAATAGAAATACTCTTTTCTCATCCAATTATATGTCACAAATATTTTTATTACTTTCCATAGGTGTATTTGTTATACATGTTAATGGATTATGCTATTTTATATGCTAATGTTTGTTGGCACAAGGCCAGACCTAGGTTTCAATGCTTAACAATGCACCAACAAAACCCCGACTACCGACCCTTTCGGGAACACATGCAAAGCAGGCAAAGTCTCACCCAAGGTAGAAGCAGGGGGGGTTATAGGACATAGGTGTCTGTAACCAGGCTGGGACACATTATGTGATAATAATACTTTGCAGAATATTATGTTAACACTTAGGAAGTGATCATGAATTAGTTTATTAACCTCATTAACACCGCAGAGCATAATAAAAGATAGATAAGAGTAGTAACAACAAGTGATTATGTACCCTGAGCACTTAGCACTGTGGGTTAAGTATAATCTTCATTTACCCTTTAACATAAGTAAAGTACTTAATAAAAAGAGTATACATTAATTACACATCATAATCAAAGCACGAAGAAAATGCATAACAGAAATGACACTGCATAAAGAAAACCATGAGATACTAGATATACGTGGTTCACCCCAGGGTGGGGCTATGTCCACAAACCGCTTAGCCTATTTATTATTCACCAAAATCTTACATCCAGTCACTCATGTGCACTAAGCCACAGAGTCTAACTTCGCACAAGATAGGGGATCTGTGCACTAAGCACTAGATCCTCCTTCTTCACCTTCCAAAAATAGGTCAAATGCACATATCCAAAATCTCTTATCACGACACTTAGGACTGCTACAAAATCACAGCCGAGAACAAAGCCTCAACCACATACATTCCTTCACACAGGACTACCACTTATACTCTACATTCCTCTTTATTTATACTTCACAAAATCTTACAATAAGTCCTAAACATGGGGAAAACCCATGGGCGGACATCCCATAAACCCATTACAAAACCATAGAGGCCCCCTTACTGGGTCCACATAACCCTCAAAATAGGTGAGATCCGTGATCTTAGCTCCACCTGGGCGTTCCTTCTTTGACCAACCTTTCGAAGTCCAAAAGTGGGACAAAACCTCCAAAACTGACCAAAGTTTCCCCAAAACTTGGTCGAGGGCCAACAGGCCCCCAACACTCACCTACGACTCATCCTGATTCACTAAGGTTTGGACAATGATGCTTCAAAAGCCTCAATCTTAACTCAAGTTGCTTCGACTTACTACCTCTCCTGAGGCTTCTGCTCAGCAAGCTCCTAGAGTGTTTTCTCTATACCAGGCCCGTCTAGGCATTGTTCTACTACTACAACTACTTGATCTAGTTGTGAACCCTCGCCATCAATCTCCTCGAACACCTTGCAAGCTTCGACCTGCATAAGTTTTAGCATATGTGTTACTTCCATCACCTTACCTTGGAGGGAAGTGATATGTTGTTGTATTGTACGTTTCTCCTGGGACCTCTTCATTCTTTCCACTGTTGTAAGAAACTTAATTTGTGCCTGCAATGAAAATTCTTGTTGTTGCACCTCCTGTAACAGAGCCTCTAGCTTCTTTAGCTCTGGATCCTTGGTGAGGTGTTCATACATTTGGGCACTTTTGTCACTCAATTGTTTACATGCTGAGGCAAGGGATTTTATACTTGCTATTGTGTTTTTGGTGAACTCCTCCCTTTGGTCATGCACCTCCTGTGGGATGCTCGACACTATTTGGGTCTCAAGTACATCTATCCTAGCTTGGAACTACTGGAGAGTCTCTGTGAGCTTCTCTACCTGAGATTCGATAGGTTCTTTTTCCTCCTATACCAAGCCTGACACAGAGCGACATGCTTTGCTTATTGCTTCTTTGAACATGGTTTTCTCTGCGAGAAGCTTCTCTTTTTCCTTCTATAGTTGGCCTTCGCCAAATTTTGTTTCCTCCTGAAGCTTCGCCTAAAGCACTAGTTTCTTGCTTTCATAGGAAAATACATTGTCATCCGCTACTCGTAAATGTAATAGGACTTCATATTTCTCATTTTCCAAGGATTCTGTATCCTTCTTCTTCTCTTCCTGAGCTCTCTGGAACTGAGCTTTTGTTTCATCAGCAAGTCTTCTTAACTGGGTTTCTCTTTCAGTGGTCATTTCTCTTTGTTCCCTTTTGTATGCCTTCAAACCTGCCTCTAATACTTCAACCTGTCCTGGAGGTACTCCTTTAATTTTAACCTCAACATCCAAGTTGGGGCTAGCCTGTAGTGTTGCGGGAGTGGGAAACTTGATGATATACTAGGGGAGGGTGATCAAAATCCCTGGTTCACCCTATGGAGTTGGTTCTTCTCCCAAGTATGTGATCTGTGATGAGGAAGGCGTAGATAACGCAGTAGGCACTACATGGACCAAGCGAACAACCTATTGCACTTCCTTCAACTCTCTCTTATTCCTTTCGTATAACTCCACTTGTTTCTCTTTGTATCTCTGCAACATGTATTCAGATGCATCCTCCATAGGTCCTCGAGACAAACTAATGTCATCGTCAGTGAGAGTGGCTTCCAATTGTGGCTTATTGGTGCACATTTTCTTCCTTGATGAAAGTTTCTTTGGAGTAACTTTCCTCTTTTGTGGGTTCACTATCACAACAGGGGGATCTTCAAGTGGTGGGGTTCTAGCTCCTGCGACTAGCAATGGAGGGAGGTCAACTATAGATTCACCTTCTCCTTTCTATTCTTCTCCTTCATCTCCTTCTCCCTGTCCTTCTGCTTCATCTTCCCCTCCTTCTGGCAAGCTAGACCTTTAATCTTCAGAGTTTTCCTCTTTGTCCTCTTCGTCACTCTCTATGTCCTGGAATTCAACCTGCTTTTTTCATTCTCTTTGCTTCTTCGTCCCATTGGACTGTCCGACATGTTTATCTCACATAACCATTGGGCTTCCTATAGTGTCAGTGCCAGATAACTCTGCATCGACGACAGGTAAAATAAATTCTTTTGGCCATTCATTTATAATCTGTTCCATATCTTCATCCAAGAGATTATAGTATGACTACAAGATTTCATGGTGATCATCTCTTCGTGTGATGATGCAAATGCAGTGGGGATCAATTCAACAATTCACTATGGTTCGGTACTAATGCAAGGTACGTGGTTTCATACGAGGGAATGCTTCAATGGAGACTTTCAACTACTGATAATATATGTGAAACATGGCATTAGACTGCCACTACTTCGTCGTGTCATTGGTATACCACAGGGTGGAAAATTGAGTGGGCATGGGCTCTGTAGGTTCAATCTTGGGGAAATTATCTCCTTCAGGCATATGCCAAGCCACAAATTCAATCAATATTATCGACCAAATGTAGTGAAACTCATATACTAAGTCTTGGGCTTCGTGACAATTTTTTTCTAACTCGCTGACGAGGTAGTTTGCCTAGTTCATATGCAAGCCCTCCACACACTTTCCTGCGAGGTGCACCACGAAACTGGTGACCTGTGTGGGGTGGTTCTTCCTTACTATATTGTTAGCTAAGAGTTGACAAGCAAGGCGCATTGTGCCATCCTATATGGAGGCTACATTGTATCCTCACTTCCCCTTTTCTACCTCTCCATAGGATTCTTTGATGCACTGTGCTAAAGAGTTGTCTGAAGTATTTCTTAGATAGAACTGTTGTGGGTCAGGACCCTTCAAACTTAAACCTGTGATCCAATGGATCAACATTGGATCCACAATAATTCTTCTGTCAAGCCATAAATATCCTCCATGATAGAATGACAGAAGGAGTTTAACGCAAGCGTTAACCTCCTGGTGGCGGTCAAAATGCAAGATCTTCATTACGTTCAATATAGTTGATTGCGCCAACCCCTTGATCCATGGTTGCAATATGAGGGGAGGTTTATTTCTGGTTGTCTTCATTAAGTAACAACAAGGAGATAGCATGGCATAGTTCTTTCGGTATCGTAGGTTGAATTCACTGTGCTTCAACAACAAGATCTTCCCTAACTGACTTCCTACTATGTGAATTCCTTTCGGAATGTACACAGTGAACACAGAGTACTCAAAATCATGAGCAATACTATCACGGTTAACATTTCCAACCAAATGCAGAATATACTCAGGCAGGATTGACGAGATCTACTTCATGTTATCCAGATCATTGTGGTGCTTGCTTCTTTGTTCAGTTCTGGGGTTGATGTGGATGGAATGAGGTCTGGTCGATAGGGAAGCCTACAGTACCCTATTCGACGATGCTTGAATACCTTCAGATAAAGGTATGTCGACCATGAGTTTCCTAAGAACTTCCTCGACAGACTTATCCAAGTCACTGCGTTCCTTTGACATTCTATCTTTTAATGGACAACGGATAGACAAAGAAAAAGGAGGGGTATACCTTCAGATAACGACAGGAAGCACATTTCAACACTTGGATAGTTCTCGGCTTAACTCAGTCAGTCACGAGTAGAAAAAAGTGGTCCCAACACAATGACCGACGAGTTAAATAAGTGGGGTGGTCATGACGGATCTTTCAATGGACATGAACTGGATTTAATGCTTCCATTAATGTAAATCTAGTCTTTATGGCACAGTCTCAATGTCCAAAAGAAGTCTATAAACCCATAAATGTGTTTCCTAACCGTTCTAGAGTGTAATTCTAATGGTCGGGGTGCCTCCAATGGTTACATAACTTCTCCATGGCGAAGTCCAAATCTGCGCAAACCTGTTGTTCCAACGAGGTTCAAACCCTGCAAACCTGCCTCCTACGAGGTTTTGGTCTGCAGAGTCTTCCATATGGTTTCCTTAACTTCTTGTAGATGTTCCAACTTATCCTTATTTTTATTGATCTTCCTTGCCTTCTTTCCTATTATCCGAGTATCTTTAACTTTTTTTGGAATTCTCTTTCCATTTTTATTCTTATCTTCCCCCAGCGTAGTGGCTTCACACTGTTGAGGTACCCTCAAAGGTTCTGAAGTTAATATCCCTTTTCTTAACACTTCCTGACTGGGCACACTTCTCTCTTGGATAGATAGGTCCTTCAAGCCTTCTGTCATTCTTTCAACCTTGATAGATAATTATTTTGCTTTATGTCCCTCCTGCATTGTTACTTTTCTCTGTTTCTTCGACTTATCCTCTCGTTCTTCTCTTAGTTGGTCTATTTTCCTACCTATGAAATCCCTTAATTGTTTATTTTTTATTTTTGTATATTCTTCTTCTTCTTTCCTTCTGATTTGATCCTTCTCAATCCAAGTCTTACCTAACAAGAGTGGGAAAGGTAAGATGTCCTCAACAAACCTAAAGACTTCAAATTCTTCTTCAATCGATGTTCCATGAACAATAATAGGTAAAATAGTTTATCTTCCACATAAATTTATCATCTTTCATTTAAAAAAGCCTACCCTTCCTAAAGAAGGTACCACAATAAGCTTTCCCAAAAATTTCCAAGTTTCTTTTGTCATAATATTCACTTGTTTTTCTTCATCCAAGACTATACAGTCTATGTCGAAGTCTTTTATTCTTGCACTTATGCATTATTTTTCTTTCAGGCTTTCTGCTAAATTGACATCTTTACGAATATCCATCATTTCTTTCAAATGCAATAACATACTCTGAACTTCCTCTAACCTTCTCTCTTTATGACTTTCTATCATACCCTTAGTCTCTTGACTCTTTTCATAATTTTCATGTCTTATGTTCCTCCCTTCAACTTTATCAATAATCCTTGGACAATCCTCAACCTCACGACCAAGAACCTTACAACAAAGACAAATAGGGCCTACCCCAGGGCATTCCTTAGCAAGATGTCTCGGTCTTCTGTAGTTATAACATAGAGTTAATCCTCTTTTTCTCTTAAATGTTCCCCAATATTTTCTGTACTACGCACTTCGCCTAGGATCATAGTGTTGGATCTGCAATCTGCAAAAATTCTTTCTAGGTTCTTTCATCCACTTATTAGTACAAAAAATCTTTCTATGCATAGGAATAACATATGTTTCTTCATTTCCATTAAATTTACTCAAATCAACTCTTTCTTTCAACTGTGCCCTAGCCTTCAGACTAGGACAAAATCTATTAAACATACTTAAATTCATGCTTTCAGAAATTTCTTTTTCACTTATCTTTCTCTGTTGGCATGTTTTACAAGAAGTTTGTGCTTGTCATTGATGGAAAGAACAACAACAAACCAAACCTCGAGAATGCAGAAGACGAGAAATCTCAGAAGAGATAGCAGTCTAGAAGTGTAGATGAGGTCCAAGAAAAAGACTCGTAAGAGGAGAAAAACTCGAGACCTTTAAACACTTAGAAAACCTTTGAAGTCGAAGAGATCAAAATATCATAAGGAAGAGAGACAGTGGTCATTGGATCACCAATCCCAAATACCTGATGACCGTTAGATCAATGTCCAGTGACCAGAGAAAGCGTAGAGGAGAAGTACAGATCTGATCTCTTGGATCTGAGCATCGACGATCAATAGTCATTGGATCCATAAATAAATGCAAGAAGGTTAATCCTTTGATGAGCGTAGGAGGGCGGAATTGTCAAAGTCCCGAAGTCCCAAAGTAAGCAGGGATCGTCCAATGTCAAGATTGACAGGTGGCACACGATCCTCAACTCCAGAGAAAATCCCTTCAAGTATTTTTCAGTTTGAGACTTGAAAAACCCGAAGTCTGGAGAGCCGGAGAGCCGGAGTAAACAACAACAGTCAGATTAGTTTGAAGTGGAAGGATAGAATAAGCTAAAAAAGAAGCATAGCAAAAAGAACGATTCATCGATATGAGAACATGATCGACGAACAACGTTTATGTAATGATCCCCAAATTTACCAAAATAATAAAAAAAATTGTTAGGGACATTAACTCTCTTTCTTTACGAACAACAGATTCAAAATATGCAAGGACAATCTAAAAGGGAAGATGTTGTTTCTATTCAACTCTAGCAAGGATTCTATTTCCCTACCTTGCTATCGTTATGAGGATTTTATTCCTGAAGCCACTCATGTTATATAGTAGTCATATGTATAACTAGGGATGGCCTTACCAATCCTAGCCTCTCGAATTCCTTGACATTTCTAACATAAATGGAGGGTGTTAACAGTATTCCAAAATGTCCTTACTTGTTCCACATACATATTAGCATATATATATATATATATATATATATATATATATATATATATATATAAATTTCTTTATATATTGCAGTTTATACTATTAAGGCCTTTCACAAATCTCATTTCTAGGGTATGAGTATTTCATTTCGGTAATTTCCCAAGGTCTCGACAACTTTCGTGTTCCTTTCTGGATAGTATTAATGTGTATAAAATTATACCAGGTAAAATGAAAATAAAGGGTCCCATCATGCATATAATTTTCTCTATACAAGACACAATCTTACTATAGATGTGACTTTAGATTTTTAGTCTTAGTTTGACCAATTATAAAAAATCGGACGAGTTTAGTTCCTGGTCCATTTTAGCATTAAAGGAGTTGGTCGTATATCATTGGGGTCCAAAGGTGACATCCTTCCTTTACGATTTGTGTAACGATAACCAATTGATCATTACACCCTAACTTAAATGAGAGATTAACTTCGATAGTTACAAATGTAAAGTCCCAAAAACATCGCCCTACTTTTCACTAACTTGACAAGGGAAACGAAAGTGTGATTGTGAGGGTTGCATTGAACCTTTGTACAGTCACTTAATGGTGGTCTGTGTAGGGTCCCTTTCGAGGCATGTCATATGGCCTTCATGTTCAAAGTAGAGTAGGCCACCTCCGAATAGTGACATGGAAAGATACGAGTTCATTAATTATTTCTCACTTTTCATCTGGAAAGGTCTAATTAGGTTTTGTTCCCTCCTTTCGGCTTTGTAACTCTGCGAAACTTCTCCAAAGATGTCTGTGGAGAGTCGATCTAGTGTATATGTTGTGGAGAAGGTTCTTCCTGGGCATAATAAGAATGGATAACTAAGTTTCTAACTAGTCGCCACCTCGAACCAGGTAAGGATACTTCTCTATTGTTTTGTTCTAAAACCTTTCTAAAACCTCGGTGTTCCAACTTCTTGTTTCCAACTTCAACAAACTTGCATAGGAATTTTATCATGGTTAACGTATATAATTTACTCATATGGTTTGTCGTCATCCCTCTATTCTCTTTTATGGGTTTCCCCTATATTTATGCACTGTGATCTGGTGTTGAGTCTCTGTGAATCTGCGTGGGATTTCCAATCCATAATGTTGGCATAGAAGGGTATGGGAAAGACTTATGGATTGATACTCTTCCCTAAGCTCGATGGCTATCTGGAAAACGTGAGTGTATAAGTTTTTCCTTAGTCTGCACCTCGAAAACCCACACTGTGTTGCATGTTCCACTCTATTTGGGTAAAAGCAATTTCTTTTTGATAAGATGTTATAACATTTCTTTGTTTCTATTGGGTATTGTTATACTGAGTTTTCTTGGGAGTCTACCATTCTGTAGATTCTTTCAAACCACTATTTGACTCCTATGACTGTAATTTCTTTTTAAAATATTACTGTATTTTCCATTCGGTATATATCTATATATATAAAGTGGGGTTCTGTGCACTGAATAATTCATTAAGAAGCACCCTCCAACATGCAATTATTTAAGTCTATAATTAAATTTGGGGTTAACGTCTTTCATTTTGTTAATATCGTTGTTTGTGTGGAAAATATCGTTCGATGCCTGGTATTCAACATATAATATTAACTCTATATTTAAAACTTCGAGAAATGCATTCTCTTCAGCATAGATAGTCAATCAATGTTCAGACTTTGATAAATGTATTTGGCATATATCATTTAACTCTGTGTTTAAAGTTAGAGCAATGCATTCTCCTCATCATGCAATATTTAAATCGATACTCGGACTTGATTCATGCATTCAACATACACATACCATGTGAACCCTTGCAGTTCGGATTTGAAATTATTGTGGTGTTATTGCTGTTTATTTATTTATTTCCTGAAAGGTTTTATTTATACAATTTGGTAACCAATCTAATGATGGGACCCCTTTTGCTGTGAGGGTACCCATCAGGAAGTTCTTGGTCCACCTTCCCCTTCAGCCTGGGGATGTTTGCTCAACCAAAATGCGAATGGAAAAAGGACATTAGTTTTCCCAAATCGCAAGTTAAGTGAACTTTTGTAAAATATCCTTTCTCAATTCTCTCTAGTAAATGTTACACTCATTTAGATTTTGTTGCATAATTACTAATGATGAATTTATGTTTTCCTTGCAGGGACTTCGACCCTTCAAAATTCCATATTCAGGATTGTGTCATGCACAAGAAAAGGTATTCAGGTTTCATTTTACCTCTCTTAAGGGAGTGCCCTAGGTTTCTAAGGAAATGATACGATTCTATTCTAGAATGATATCATCATGAGAAAAAAAATTACAGGCTCATATAGATGGTTGATTCTTTATCTCTGTAATTGTTATAGAACGAACAGGAAGGGAAAACCCCCTTTTATGAGATTTTTGCTATTTCATAGTTATGCATCCTATCATTGCAGAGTTTGGTTACTTATCTAACTTACTGGGACGATTATGTATTTTAATTTAAAGAGTCCTTGGTCTCGAGTTATTGTATATCAATGGAGGACCCTATGGGGTGGAATAACTGGACTATACAACTCTATACAGTTAGGATAGACATAACAGTAAGAGATTTACTCCATTTCTCACATGTTCAAGAACTAATAAACTTACTGTATGAGTAGTTAGATGTGGAAATAGTTATGGAACGTTTTTTACAACAACTATACTGTAGTGGCCAAAAATCAACAAGCCTAGTAAAATCCTTACAACTACGCATAACATTTCTAACATAGAATTTATGAGTGCGTAAATAATTCATTAGCTTCAAATAAGCATATAAAATTTCAGCATAATTTAACATTTGACACTTAACTACAGCATAAAAATAACTTAGCAATTTCATAAACAAAATTTCATAAACAAATTACATGCTTCTGATGCTAATTTCTGTCGATATGATTGTCCCTTCCCTACTGCCTTGTTGTTGCCTTGCTACTGCCTGATGCACTGACCAACTCTACCCAAACCGACTAACCTCCCTGCCAGCGAGGAGCAGCCTGTCTGAATCCCTATCTCCAGGAAACTGAAAGGAATCCTAGCCCCCATGACCAAAACCGCAAGCAAGATAGTGCCCCTTGCAATGATACCCAAAGACTGCAGAACTCCACCACAGAACCAGAAAATCCAAGCAAAGAAACCAAAACTCTCATCCCCCTCCAAAATGCTTCCTCCCCAAAAAATAATGATCCCCTTACTGTAAGACTCCTCCTGTCATATCCCTCCTTCACCGACTCTTTCCCCCTCATTAATTTCCTTATCCCTTTATTCATTATCTTATCCTCTTATTTAATGTCTTATCCTTTTATTTAATGTTTCGTATCGTTTTATTTAATGTTTCTTATCCCCT